>JAPDOI010000090.1:1800000-2081775 GCA_029168955.1 Aplectana chamaeleonis | reverse complement strand
TGTCTCACATTGCTTCGTAATATTTACATGAACATATCAATATTACCAATGTTTCTAGGCATAAAACATTCATACAGACTTCAACGTTTAAGGGTCTAGAATTTTTTGCTGAAAATAGCCAACAGTACCATAACCATACCATAAACCATAAAGCCATAATACATAGAAGCATCAAATAGTTTGCAACCGTTCTCCTCTTCTCCATGAAGGAAGGTTTGGCTCGATCAAACATAATGGGGGGTCGGAGAAATTTTTCACATCCTTTACAGAATTTCGGCCACCCAGGGTTTCCAACCTCTTGGGGAAAGTTGGGGAACGTTCTGCACCCATGTACGAATTCATGAAAATCCCCGTAGTGGCCAAAATTATGACTTGTGTGCGAGATTTTTCTACGGCTGCCCATTATGTGTTATTGCTCCGAGGGTTTATACCTCTCCGTGGCGTGCAGAGTGATCCATTCTTGGGAAATCGTCGGAGCTGTACGAGACGCCATTTAGAGCGCATCTGTTCCACGTTCAAACAGGAACAGATAAGTGTCGGCGAGCTCCACCCTCCTGTCACAGAAACCCTCTTCGGAACAGCCTTGCGCTAGCTTCGCAATGGTTTTTCTCAGATTTCCCCTGTGGCAGAGATCATTAAACTATGGGAGTTTCTCGGGAAGTTCAAGAACCATCCGGTGAGCGGAATTTTTTTCCCCGCACACCCCCGGGGGGCTTCCGCAACTTTGCGAATACGGGGACTGATCAAGTGTTTCTCTTCCTAAATACTTGGGAAGTATACCCACAAGGAAAGTATACGAAGCGTAAGTCGGATCTGCTGAAACGAATTGTATTGTTAGTATCTCTCGGGCATCTATAGTAAAACTGCGCAGTACCCTATCCCGAGCCGCTGGTTCCGAGAAAATATGGGCCCGAAACGGTCGTTTTTTGTGCTTATTGTACCTTCCAAAACGCTCAGTAAACTAACGAAAATCTGGAAACGGACCTCATAATCGTGTTCAGCTCCCGAAGCAACCTCCGGAGCAAAGTTTGAGTGAAAGCACATTTTCCAAGCTTTGTTTGGCTGATAGCGTTTTGGACTTGTGCGGAGTTTCGGTTCAGCGTTCGATTATATCAATTACGGGGTACAGAAAGCGTTGAAGAAAAATATTCCATTTTTGCCTTAAAACTTGCCCTGGGGGGTTATTTGGGGGTGCTGATCACGAACCTGAGGTTTATTTGTCGTTTTTCCAAAGTTTTTGTTCAAGAAAATGTTGACGGTAAAATCGACTTTCAACGACTTCCGGAATGTGACGACAGATGTAGCTCAAATCGTTATTCTGGGGGTTATTTGCAGTGCTCAACACGAATCTGATGTCAGTTTATCGATTTTTGACAGCTTACGCTAAATTACGGTGGGCATACGGTAGTTTGGTAAAAGTCTCAGATTTGTCTGAAACTTTCCGTGTGGGGGTTATTTGGGTGCTGAATTCGAACTCGATGTCCATTCGTCGATTTTCGATTGTATCGCTCAGCCGCGAAGCGCTTTGGAAGTTTGATTTTGCCTGAGGCCTTGGCGATCACTTCTAATTTTTATAAAGTAGTTTATAAAACCATTAAAACAAAGTATGTCTGCAGATTTCCGGCATTCTGGATATAAGTGAAGGGAGTCCAAAGACATTTGACTGTGGCCAAAATTTGGGCCGGAATCGGTTCTACAAATAACAAAGTTGAGCCCGAAAGCTTAAAGGAAAAATTCATGGTGTGCGCCGCGTAGGCTGTATTGGGCCAGTGAGGCCGTCACTTTCATTCCTCACTGCTAGTACCCACTGCCAGCTGATGCGAGAGCGGTCAATTTCAGGCAAGAAGCAAGTTGGTAGGGGACAGGCTGGTGAAAGTTTCAGCTGGCTTCTGGTGACGCTTACCTCAGGACGTCGTGAAGCAAAAGTCTTCTGGCTTACTGATGACGTCATCGGGACGTCGTGAAGCAGGTGCCATTCTGCAGCTTCTGACTGACGTCATCGGGACGTCGTGAAAACCGTGCTTCTGGCTTCTGATGACGTCGACTCGGGACGTCGATGAAAAGTGCTTCTGGCTTCTGATGATCATCGGGACGTCGTGAAAGTGCTTCTGGCTTCTGATGACGTCATCGGGAGCGTCGTGAAGAAGTCTTCTGGCTTCTCGCAACGTCATCGGGACGCTTTCATTCACTGCCTGCTGGTACCCACTGCCAATGACGTCATCAGGACGTCGTGAAGGTCTTCAGGCAAGCAAGTTGGTGGGGGACGTCATCGGGATCGTGAAAGTGCGGCTGGCTTCTGATGACGTCCTCAGGACACGTCGTTGAAGAATGCTTCTGGCTTCTGATGACGTCATCGGGACGTCGTGAAAAGTGCTTCTGGCTTCTGATGACGTCATCGGGACGTCGTGAAAAGTCTTCTGGCTTCTGATATGACGTCATCGGGACGTCGTGAAAAGTGCTTCTGGCTTCTGATGACGTCATCGGGACGTCGTGAAAAGTGCTTCTGGCTTCTGATTGACGTCATCGGGACGTCGTGAAAGAAGATGCTTCTGGCTTCTGATGACGTCATCGGGACGTCGTGAAAGTTCGCTTCTGGCTTCTGATGGCGTCATCGGGACGTCGTGAAAAGTGCTTCTGGCTTTCTGATGACGTCATCGGGACGTCGTGAAAGAGTGCTTCTGGCTTCTGATGACGTCATCGGGACGTCGTGAAGAGAGTGCTTCTGGCTTCTGATGACGTCATCGGGACGTCGTGAAAAGTGCTTCTGGCTTCTGATTTGACGTCATCGGGACGTCGTGAAAAGAGTGCTTCTGGCTGATGACGTCATCGGGACGTCGTGAAAAGTGCTTCTGGCTTCTGATGACGTCATCAGGGACGTCGTGAAAAGTGCTTCTGGCTTCTGATGACGTCATCCGGGACGTCGTGAAAGATGCTTCTGGCTTCTGATGACTGTCATCGGGACGTTCGTGAAAGTCTTCTGGCTTTCATTGAGGCGTCATCGGGACGTCGTGAGAAGAAGTGCTTCTGGCTTCTGATGACGTCATCGGGACGATCGTGAAAGAAGTGCTTCTGGCTTCTGATGGCGTCATCGGGACGTCGTTGAAAAGGTGCTTCTGGCTTCTGATGACGTCATCGGGTTTGACGTCGTGAAGAAAGTGCTTCTGGCTTCTCGATGATCGTCATCAGGACGTCGTGAAAAGTGCTTCTGGCTTCCTGATGACGTCATCGGGACTGATCGTGAAAAGTGCTTCCTGGCTTTCTGATGACGTCATCCGGGATGTCGTGAAAAAGTGCTTCTGGCTTCTGATGACGATCATCGGGACGTCGTGAAGAGAGATGCTTCTGGCTTTCGATGAGCGTCATCGGGACGTCGTGAAAGTGCTTCTGGCTTCTGATGACGTCATCGGGACGTGCGTGAAAGTGCTTCTGGCTTCTGATGACGTCATCGGGACGTCCGTGAAAGGTCTTCTGGCTTCTGATGACGTCATCGGGACGTCGTGAAGAAAGTGCTTCTGGCTTCTGATGACGTCATCGGGACGTCCCGTGAAAAGTGCTTCTGGCTTCTGATGAGCGTCATCCAGGGACGCGTCGTGAAAAGGTCTTCTGGCTTCTGATGACGTCACTCGGGACGTCGCTGAAAAGTGCTTCCTGGCTTCTGATGACGTCATCGGGACGTCCGTGAAAAGTGCTTCTGGCTTCTGATGACGTCATCGGGACGTCGTGAAAAGTGCTTCTGGCTTTCGATGACGTCATCAGGGACGTCGTGAAAAGTGCTTCTGGCTTCCTGATGACGCGTCATATGGACGTCGTCCGAAAAGTGCTTCTGTGGCTTCTGATGACGTCATCAGGACGTCGTGAAAGAGTCGCTGTTCTGATGACGTCGGCGTCGGGATCGTGAAAGTGCTTCTGGCTTCTGATGACGTCGCATCGGGACGTCGTGTGAAGAAGGAAGTGCTTCTGGCTTCTGATGACACGTCATCGGGACGTCGTGAAAAGTGCTTCTGGCTTCTGATGACGTCATCGGGACGTCGTGAAAAGTGCTTCTGGCTTCTGATGAGCGTCATCCGGGACGTCGTGAAAAGTGCTTCTGGCTTCTGATGACCGTCATCGGGACGTCGTGCCGAAGTGCTTCTACAGCTTCTGATGACGTCATCGGGACGTCGTGAAAAGTGCTTCTGGCTTGACTGGTGACGTCATCGGGACGTCCGTGAAAAGTACTTCTAATGGCTTCTGATGACGTCATCGGGACGTCGTGCAAAAGTGCTGTCTGGCTTCTGATGAGCGTCATCCGGGGACGTCGTGAAAAGTGCTTCTGGCTTCTGATGACGTCATCGGGACGTCGTGAAAGCGCTTCTGGCTTCTGATGACGTCATCAGCGACGTCGTAGAAGAGTGCTTCTGGCTTCTGATGGCGTCATCGGGACGTCGTGAAGAGTCTTCACGGCTGCGGTAGCGTCATCGGGACGTCGTGAAAGAGTCTTCTGGCTTCTGATGGCCACGTCATCGGGACGTCGTGAAAAAGTGCTTCTGGCTTCTGATGACGTCATCGGGACGTCGTGAAAAGTCTTCCTGGCTTCGTCATGGGACGTCGTGAAAAGTGCTTCCTGGCTTCTGATGACGTCATCGGGACGTCGTGAAAAAGTGCTTCTGGCTTTCGATGACGTCATCGGGACGGCGTCGTGAAAAAGTGCCTTCTGGCTTCTGATGACGTCATCGGGTTGTCGTGAAAGTGGCACGGCTATGATGACGCCATCACGGGATCAGAAGAAGTACTTTCTGGCTCTACAGTGACGTCATCGGGACGTCGTAGTGCTTCTGGCTACGACGGCGTGTCGGGACGTCGTGAAAAAGATGCTTCTGGCTTCACCAGTGAGCATCATCGGGACACGTCATGAAAAGTCATGGCTTCCTGGTGACGTCATCGGGACGTCGTGAAAAAGTGCTTCACCGGCTTCTGATGATCATCAGGACGTCCGTGGTACTTCTGGCTTTCGATGACGTCATCGGGACGTCGTGAAGAAGTACTTCTGGCCTGCGATGACGTCATCAGGACTTCCGTCGTGAAAGTGCTTCTGGCTGGTAGCGTCATGGACGTGTTGTGCTGGCTCGACGTCATCGGGACGTCGTGCAAAAGTGCTTCTGGCTTCTGATGACGTCATCGGGTTGTCGTGAAAAGTAGCTTCTGGCTTCTGATGACGCCATCGGGACATCCGTGAAAGATGCTTCTGGCTTCTGATAGCGTCATCGGGACGTCGTGGCAGTGCTTCATGGCTGACGGCGTCATCGGGACGTCGTGAAAAGTGCTTCACGAAAGCTGATGACGTCATCGGGACGTCGCCAGAAAGAGTCTTCTGGCTTCGTGATGTCATCCCAGGACGTCGTGAAAGTCGCTTTACCGGCTACCGATGACGTCAATCAGGACGTCGTGAAAAGTGCTTCTGGCTACCCGGTAATCGCCATCGGGACACGTCGTGAAGAAGTGCTTCTGGCTTCTGATGACGTCATCGGGACGTCGTGAAAAAGTGAAAAGTGCTTCTGGCTTCTGATGACGTCATCGGGACGTCGTGAAGAAGAAGTGCTTCTGGCTTCTGATGACGGCGTCATCGGGACGTCGTGAAAAGTGCTTCTGGCTTCTATTGGCGTCATCAGGGACGTCGCTGAAAGAAGTGCTTCTGCCTAGCCGGTGACGTCATCGGGACGTCGTGAAAAAGTCGCTTCTGAGCTACGAGTGACGTCATCAGGACGTCGTGAGAAAAGATGCTTTCTGGCTTCTGATGACGTCATCCGGGACGTCGTGAAAAGTGCTTCTGGCTTCTGATGACGTCATCGGGGACGTCGTGAAAAAGTGCTTCCTGGCTTCTGATGACGTCATCAGGACGTCCGTGAAAAGTGCTTCATGGCTTCTGATGACGTCATCGGGACGTCGCTGAAAAGTGCTTCTGGCTTCTGATTGACGTCATCGGGACGTCGTGAAGAAAAGTGCTTCTGGCTTCTGCGATGACGTCATCGGGACGTCGTTGAAAAAGGTGCTTCTGGCTTCTGATGACGTTCCATCGGGACGTCGTGAAGAAGTGCTTCTGGCCTTCCTGATGACGTCATCGGGACGTCGTGAAAAGTGCTTCTGGCTTCTGACGAGCGTCATCGGGACGTCGTGAAAGGTGCTTCTGGCTTCTGACTGAGCGTCATCGGGACATCGTAAAAAAGTGAAGGTTCTGGCTTCTGATGACGTCATCCGGGACGTCGTGAAAAAGTGCTTCTGGCTTCTGATGACGTCATCAGGACGTCGTGAAAAGTGCTTCTGGCTTTCTGATGGCGTCATCGGGACGTCGTGAAAAGTGCTTCTGGCTTCTGATGACGTCATCGGGACGTCGTGAAAGTGCTTCTGGCCTGATGACGTCATCGGGACGTCGTGAAAAGTGCTTCTGGCAACCGATGACGTCATCGGGACGTCTGTGAAAGTGCTTCTGGCTTCTGATGACGTCATCAGGACGTCGTGAAGAAGTGCTTCTGGCTTCTGATGACGTCATCGGGACGTCGTGAAAAAATTGAAGATAACTTCTGGCTTTCGGTGACGTCATCGGGACGTCTATTATTGAAAAATAGCTTCTGGCTTCTGATGACGTCATCGGGACGTCGTGAAAAGTGCTTCTGGCTTCTGATGACGCCATCGGGACGTCGTAGCAAAAAGTGCGCTTCTGGCTTCTGATGACGTCATCGGGACGTCGTGAAAGAGTGCTTCTGGCTTCTGACATTGACGTCATCGGGACGTCGTGAAAAGTGGCTCTTCTGGCTTCTGATGACATCATCGGGACGTCATGAAAAGAGATGCTTCTGTGGCTTCTGATGACGTCAATCGGGACGTCAGTGAAAAAGTTGCTGAAAAGCTGGCTTCTGATGACGTCATCGGGACGTCGTGAAAAAAAGTGCTTCTGGCTTTCGTAGTGACGTCATCAGGACACGTCGTTGAAAGAAATCATGGCTTCTGGCTTCTGATGACGTCATCGGGACGCGTCGTGAAAAGTGCTTCTGGCTTCCTGATGACGTCATCGGGACGTGCGTGAAAAGTGCTTCTGGCTTTCGATGACGTCATCGGGACGTCGTGAAAGGTGCTTCTGGCTTCTGAAATGACGAAAGTATCATCCGGGTTGTCGTGAAAAGTGCTTCTGGCTTCTATTGAAGCGCCATCGGGACGTCGTGAAAAGTGCTTCTGGCTTCTGGTAATCATCGGGACGTCGTGAAAAAAAGGTGCTTCTGGCTTCTGACGACGTCATCGGGACGTCGTGAAAAAGATGCTTCTGGCTTCTGATGACGTCATCGGGACGTCGTGAAGAGTGGCTTCTGGCTTCTGATGACGTCATCGGAACGTCGTGAAAAGTGCTTCTGGCTTCTGATGACGTCATCGGGACGATCGTGAAGAAGTGCTTCCTGGCTTTCGATGACGTCATCTCGGGACGGCGTCGTGAAAAGTGCTTCTGGCTTCTGATGACGTCATCGGGACGTCGTGAAAAAGTGCTTCTGGCTTCTGATGACGTCATCGGGACGTCGTGAAAAAGTGCTTCTGGCTTCTGATGACGTCATCGGGACGTCGTGAAAAGTGCTTCTGGCTTCTGATGACGTCATCGGGACGTCGCTGAAAAGTGCTTCTGGCTTCTGATGACGTCATCGGGACGTCGTGAAAAGTGCTTCTGGCTTCTGATGACGTCATCGGGACGTCAGTGAAAAGTGCTTCTGAGCTTTCGATGACGTCATCGGGACGTCGTGAAAAGTGCTTCTGGCTTCTGATGACGTCATCGGGACGTCGTGAAAAGTGCTTCATTTACAGATGGCGCTATCCGGGACGTCGTGAAAAAGTGCTTCCACGTATTCTGATGGCGTCATCGGGACGTCGATAATGAAAAGTGCTTCTGGCTGTCTGATGACGTCATCGGGACGTCGTGTGAAAAGTGCTTCTGGCTTCTGATGACGTCATCGGGACGTCGTGAAAAGTGCTTCTCGGCTTCTGATGACGTCATCGGGACGTCGATGTTGAAAGTGCTTCTGGCTTTCGATGACGTCATCGGGACGTCAGTGAAAGAGATGCTTCTGGCTTCTGATGACGTCATCGGGACGTCGTGAAAGTGCTTCTGGCTAAGCTGATGACGTCATCGGGACGTCGTGAAAAAGTGCTTCTGGCTTCTGATGACGTCATCGGGACGTCTCGTGAAAAGTGCTTCTGGCTTCTGATGACGTCATCGGGACGTCGTGAAAGGTGCTTCTGGCTTCTGATGACGTCATCGGGTTGCTCATGAAAAGTGCTTCTGGCTACCGATGACGCCATCATGGACGTCGTGAAAGTGCTTCTGGCTTCTGATGACGCGTCATCCGGGACGTCGTGAAAGAGTGCTTCTGGCTTCTGATGACGTCATCGGGACGTCGTGAAGAAGTGCTTCTGGCTTCTGATGACGTCATCGGGACGTCGTGAAAAGTGCTTCTGGCTTCTGGCGACGTCATCGGGACGTCATGTTGAAAAGTGCTTCCTGGCTTCTGATGACGTCATCGGGACGTCGTGGTACTTCGGCTTCTGATGACGTCATCGGGACGTCGTGAAAAGTGCTTCTGGCTTCTGACGTCATCGGGACGTCGTGAAAAAGTGCTTCTGGCTTCTGACGACGTCATCGGGACGTCGTGAAAAAGATCTTCTGGCTTCCCATTGAGCGTCATCGGGACGTCGTGAAGAGTGCTTCTGGCTTCTGATGACGTCATCGGAACGTCCGTGAAGAGTGCTTCCTGGCTTTCTGATGACGTCATCGGGACGTCCAAAGTGAAAAGAAGTGCTTCTGGCTTTCGATGACGTCATCGGGACCGTCGTGAAAAGTCGCTTCTGGCTTCTGATGATGTCATCGGGACGTCGTGAAGAAGTGCTTCTGGCTTCTGATGACGTCGCATCGGGACGTCGTAGAAAGAGTGCTTCTGGCTTCTGATGACGCCATCGGGACGTCGTGAAAAGTGCTTCTGGCTTCTGATGACGTCATCGGGACGTCGTGAAAAGTGCTTCTGGCTTCTGACGACGTCATCGGGACGTCGTGAAAGTCTTCTGGCTTCTGATGACGTCATCGGGACGTCATTGAAAAGAATGGCTTCTGGCTTCTGATGACGTCATCGGGACGTCGTGAAAGTGCTTCTGGCTTCTGATGACGTCATCGGGACGTCGACTATTGAAAAGTGCTTCTGGCTTCTGATGACGTCATCGGGACGTCGTGAAAAGTGCTTCTGGCTTCGTGATGACGCGTCATCGGGACGTCGTGAAAAGTGCTTCTGGCTTCTGATGACGTCATCGGGACGTCGTGAAAAGTGCTTCTGGCTTCTGATGACGTCATCGGGACGTCGTGAAAGAGTGCTTCCTGGCTTCTGATGACGTCATCGAGACGTCGTGAAAAGTGCTTCTGGCTTCTGATGACGTCATCGGGACGTCGTGAAAAGATGCTTCTGGCTTCTGATGACGTCATCGGGACGTCGTGAAGAGTGCTTGCTGGCTTCTGATGACGTCAATCAGGGACATACACGCTGAAGAAGTGCTTCTGGCTTCTGATGACGTCATCCGGGACGTCGTGAAAAGTGCTTCTGGCTTCTGATGACGTCATCGGGGGACTATCTCAGACGGGGGCTCCAAGATTTATGTATTAGAAATGACCAAAAGCTTCCACGAAGATAGCTTGATACCACTGCTATCAATGTTAATTGTTGTTATCAGAAAATTCTATAGAAATAAGCTCTGGTACATCCCCTAGTGACCTGTTGATTTCGATTATCACCGCCAGCGAAGCGGTGGGCTTCGATCAAATATAACTAGTGATAAGGGAGTTTCGACGGAAAAGCCACCGCTCCGCGCTGTGATAATCCGAAAACATGGAAGTTCACTTGGAATGAAACAGGAAGGTCTACTTCGATTGATAGCTTTTTCTGTAGGTGGTTGTATTTGATTTCTGTCTTGTTTGCTGGGTGGCCCCCGTCTATGATAGTCCCGTCATCGAAACAGTCGTGAAAAAGTGCATCTGGCTTCTGATGACGTCCTCAGAGGATTTCGTCGTCTTTACTTCTGCTGGGCTTTATGAATCTTTCGCGCAGATATTGACAGTAAGTAAATGTATGTTGCGTTCACTGCCCCAGTTGCAGAAGGATCGCCGATAATGTATCAAGAATCGGAGAACTATTCAAGGTGCTCCCAGAGGCGGTTAATGTAAATTTCTGTAATTATAACTCTTTCACAAAGACGAGAAGTCGGTTGTATATTAGCAGCAGCCTATGTATGCACCAAATAAGTAAGCGTAATGAAGTATGCTAGTTTTGCATGAGATTACATACAACATGGATATTACTGCGTAATATCTGATAAAAAGTGAACAATTCTATCAAAAAGGGGTCTTCCAAGCGAAAGAGGTTTGGTTCGAGTCAGAAACGTTCCAACAAAAAGGGAACAATAGGAAAAAGTGAAATGAAGAGTGTACAAAAAAAGTGAACAATATAATTTCAAGGCGATATTCTTGGTCGACTCTTCCAAACAGCGAAAAACAAACCGTTTGTGGTTTTTACGAGGAAGAGTTTAGTGTTTTCCAGAAAACGGCTTCTATTGGTTCCATGAGATTTTATGGAATATTCTCGTTTGATGCTGTACCAACCTTCTATAACTATAAATTCGCTTCTCTTGCACATCTGAAACTAACTTCATCCAGTGTAGAGTCTTTTCAGAAATCATTCTCTGTTTTGATGGTAAAGTACTGTGCTTATGTAGGTTAAATTCCAGTCCGCAATTGCGTCTCGACACGCTTTGGGGCCGCAAGCGCTCGAGATCAAATCGAGTTTCCAGCTCCAAAGCCAAACACGATATGGCTTTTTTAGACAGTTTTCTTCAATTTTGTTTAGTTTCCAGTTTCTAAAGCCACACCTAGAGTCAACAGATCCTGCAGCTGCGTCGCTGGAAACTCTTCCGAGCTCAAGCGCTTAGCCGCAAAGCTGATGTCGAGACCGCAGTTGCGGACCGGAATTTGACCCATATAAGCACAGTATTAGGAATTTACATGCATATACATTTTAATGGTTCTTTGCGTAGTCAGAACCATTTTCAGGTGCATCCCTAAAGTGCTTCCGTGTAGAACTTTCCCACAACAGTTTTGTTGTTTCGCTGTTTGGAAGGAGTCGACCAAGAATATCGCGCCTTGAAATTATATTGTTCACTTTTTGTACACTCTCTTCATTTCACTTTCCTATTGTTCCCTTTTTGTTGGAACGTTTCTGACTCGAACCAAACCTCTTTCGCTTGGAAAACCCCTTTTTGATAGAATTAAGGTAGGTTTTGCCTCCTAAATGAAATGTTACATACCGTACCCTACAGTGAACCTCAGAATTTCGACAAACGGAATTCAAATTCATGTTCACCACCCCAGATGTTGCTTTTACGTTTTCAGCAAAATCCGGAAAAAGTAAAAACACCCTAAAAATTCCATGGGGGTACTTTGAAAAAAATAAAAAAAATTCCTTACCCTGACGCGAAGCTTTAAAATAAAAATTCCTTAGCTTGACGCGAGGCTTTAAAAACGCTCATAACTTCTTTCAGAGTGAGCCTAGGCAGCTGCGATGGGCATATTCGGGCCTTACGTCCAAAAGTGGTTTTAGAAAAGTGCATTTCATTTATAATGGTTAGTATGACTTATAGTAGTACCCTTGTGAGGGTAATTTGATGTGCTTAACACGAATCTGAGGTCCGCTTGCCGATTTTCTACAGATTACTACGGTAGATTACGATGGGTATACAGTAGCTTGATCAAAGTTTCAGATTTGACTCAAAATTTGTATACGGGGTTTAATCGGGCGGTGAATACGAATTTGTTCTTCACTCTCCGATTTTCGAACTACTAAGGTAGGTTTCACCCTGCAAGTGGCGCATTACCTACCATAACCCGCTGTACACCTCAGAATTTCGACAAACAGACCCCAGATTCGTCAAAGCTCCCTTGATTACCCCTACATACAGGTTTTGAGCAAAATCCGATTTTTTTTTTCAAAACACCCCCAAAAAAATCTAATGGATATGTGGTGGGCTCGCGCAGCTTGGAAATGCTGATAACTTCTTGGAACCAAGTGCTCGGAGCGGGGTACTGCAAGGTTTTACTATAGATGCCCAAGAGATGCTGACAATACAATTCGTTTCCGCAGATCCGACCTACGCTTTGTATACTTCCCTTGTTAGGGTGAAGCTTCTTGATCACCAGTGATGACTGCGCACATATTTTGAATATACCCTCCATGCCACTTTTACATGGAGTTGCGACGCACATACGCGACACGATATTGACAGTCTAATGACTATACATTGAGTGGTATCGCATTGTTGCTGCGTCAGGGCTTAATTCAAAAATGACACAAGGAATATTATGCATATATCCACAAACAAAATAAATAGCCTATTTATTATTGTTGCACTACAGATACAAGAAAAAGCTCTGAAAAAAAATCGAAAACATTGAGAGGCGGAGAGAGATCCATTGCTTTCGGTCACAAAGTGGCAAATTAACAAAATACACATATAGTTAGGTCCGAGGCTTGTTTCCTCAAAAAAACATTTAAATCTAACCCGCTGCTGGCGTGGGCGGTTTAAATCTCACCGGCGTCTGGCTGGTAATTATCCGCCAGCCGCCGGTGAGATTTAGATATTTTTTTCTTGAGGAAACAAGTCTCGGACCTAACCATATATGCATAAATCGAACAAGTATAAATTAAAGCTCCACATTGAAGCGATTCATAGAAATCCTTCGGTATACATATTTGGGGTGTCATCACAGATCAGAAGAAATCAGACATTGACAAGTCGAAATAGAATACTGACAAATCTCTGCAGTAAAACCATAGTCGCTACTACAAGGGAGGAAAGACGTGAACATTATTGTATTTTTCGAACTCAAACCTTGCACAAAATCGGGTCAGGCTAGGATCCATTTTTCGAATTTGAAGAGGATTAGGGTAGCCTAAAGTTGGTTTAGCGTGTTTTAAAAACCGCCACCAACCTGTGGTAAGCAACCGAAAAGCCTAAAAATGAAGGCTAAAGTCGTATTCGGTACTCCAAAATATCCCGCCACCAAACCCAAATTGCGAAAGTTTTGAAGTCCAAAAAACAGAGCAGCGCCACACAACCTCCCTACGAAGAACCGGAAGAGAAAGAACGTAACAAGCGACAGAAACCAAGATTGCATTCACAGGCAGTTCGCCGACTAAGGCTAACCATCATACGAGTAATCAGCCTTGTTGTGCATTATGAGCTCATCATCGACGAAATAGAAACTATCCGATCGAGTTTCATACGGACTATCTACCATCTCTTTCACTGAAAATAAAAACGTTGGATTTTTGAAAGATTTCGCCTAAAGAAGCCAATTAAGTACGGAAGTCCGTTATACCCATACTAGTTCTTACTAGGGACTGCTTTAAACTTCCTGTGGCTATTTGGAAAACCATGTTGTCTTTGCTGTAGGTCTGTGACAGTAAATAAACGACCCGTGCTTGAAACTCGCTGAATGGCTCCCGGGATTCCAAAAAATGTTATTTTCATTGCTTCACAAAGAGGTAAGTGTAACCATCTGGGACTTTGTGGGATGTTCAGTGAATTTTTTTCGGATTCGGCTCAAAACTTCCAACTTGAAGTTATTTAGGGCACTGAACCCGAATCTGGTGTCTATTTGTAGCCAGACTCAGAGTTACTGTAGGTTACGGTAGGCATAATGCTTCTTAACTAGCGTTAATTACTTTAATCTTTCGAAAATCTAAGAATGGACCTCAAATTCGTGTTTAGCGTCCCAAACAACACCCACAGAGAAATTTCGAGCCTAATCTGATACTATGAGCGAGCTACCGTATACACCCACCGTTACATACCGTACTCCAAGGAAAATCCTAAACCGAAGACCGGTTTGTTCTAGGCAGCCCGAATTACCCCTCTGTAAAAGTTTTGAGGCGATTTGATCGTAGCATTCTCAAAATCGTCAAAAGTCGCGTTCTGCCAGCAAAATTCCCCCCATTTTGAAGCTTCGGAGCGAATCAGATGGAGTTTCTCAATATTGAAAAATGGGCCTCAGAATCGTAATCAGCACCCAAAACAACCCCTAGACCCAAATTTTCGGCCCAATCCGGGACAATTTTTTACATACTGAAAATTGCCATTCGTGTACCTCTTTTCTTAGCAACGCTATGAAAATGCCCACTTTTGGAAATCTCCTGCAATTCTCTGAGGCTCTTAGGGGATTCGGGAAACGGACTATCAATGCTGTGTCCCGTACCTACAATTATCAACACATGGTTTTATAAAAGCCCGCGGGAAATGTAAAGTAAGCCGTAGTTAAGAAAGGAATCGAAGCGCTTCACCAGAATCGCCACCTATTTAAGGCCAAGAGTAAAACAGCCTGGCCAGCTTACGAGGAATACCACCGATTCGAGGCCTGAGCAGGAGGGATCGAGTAAAATCACAAACTGCCAACCGGAAGTCATGGGTCATAGGTCTAACCACAGAAAGTGTAAACCAAATGACTTACCGAGTGTCCCATTAACGATAAATACCACCTATGTGAGGCTTTGATCAGGATAGGGTTCGGTCAAGAAAAAACAGAAAAAAACACCTCCCCAAGGTATTAGGATTAGAGTTCCTATGAATCTGAGAAAGACTAGAAGAAGAATTAATGCCAGCCCCATTTTCGTGCCTGATGCATACGAGCGAAAAAAAGTTTAAAAAAACGTCAACAATACATTGAATCAGAAAAAAGGGCAAACGTGATCAACATACCTAATTCGGGACTAAGATGCGGAAACTCGTAGATGTGTTCACACGTATTCTTCGAATTCGGAATACAGAAACCAAACTCGAAATCAAAGCTTTTCAACAGGCGGTCCTGAAAAACGAAAAATAGAATAATAGCGCAAGAGAGGCGTCTCGCCACCGTTCTGATTGAGCATTTGAAGCCCACATCCTAGTGTACAGCACCCAGAGAGACCAGGTCAAGCGGTGAGATGAAGTTTTTCGAAATCTGAGCGCCCCCAGCATCAAATTTTTATCTCCAAAATCCTAAGTTTTCGCGATCCCCCGAAGGGTGATTTCTGTTCAGCAGTTTATATTTGATTACTAAAACTGTTAGACGCTTAAAATTCGTTCAGTGTCGGGCTCAAACGTCCAAAGCCTGGGCAATGCTACGATTATTCCCTTTGGTGACCAATAATACCAAGAATTTTCGGAGTACCTTCACCAAATTTCCATTTTTGGACGAAAATTTGTTCGATTCATCTCGCCAACCTTCATTTTTGGGCCATAATTTTTGCCACCCCCTCCATCCCCGTTGCGAAATTTCGTAACCCCGCTTGACCCTGCAGAACGAGTAATATAGACTTCTGAATGCAGGGTTAAGCGGGGGTAGTGTCGATACATAACGCGCAACGGTGGGAGGTCTTGAGGGTTGAAGCAAAAATGAAAGTTTCGGGTAAGCAAATGAAAATCCTGGACAGATAATGGCAATTTCAGGTGCGGTTCGTATCATTTTCCAAAAATTTTTGGTCTTCGATGACGACCCTGTTTGAATGTGCCACTGTGAAGTTTCAAGATATCTATAAACCAATATTGATCAACTGGGAGAATAGGACCTCAGACCAGATTAGAGGCAGGGTTAGTTCATCTGCCCGCAGAGCATGCCCCACGAAAAAACGAACACTTATGGTTAGATCCGCGACCTGTTTCCTCAAGAAAAAAACGTGTAATTTCAAACCGCGGCTGGCGTGGCGGTTTAAATCTCAATCTCTGAGAATTAAACCGCCGCGTCAGCCGCGGTTTGAATTTAAACGTTTTTTCTTGAGGACACAGGCCACGGACCTAACTATATAATGGGAAGCTTGCACACATACCATTGAGCTCTAAGGCGCAAATTTATAAGATTGTAGGGGAAGGACAGTGCTCCAATACTTACTACTCAGAATCGGCTAAAAGCCTCAGGGCTTTGCAGGAGATTTCAAAAACTGTGCATTTTCACAGCTTTGCCAAGAGATACGGGGACACAAATAGCAATTTTTGAAGCGTTCAAAAAATTGTCTCAGATTGAGCTTGAAACTTTTTTCTAGGGGTTCTTTTGGGTGCTGACTATGAATCTGAGGCCCATTTGTCAATATTTGGCAAAATCCATCTGATTTAGTCCGAAGCTTCAAAATGGTGGGTATTTCGCTGTCCATACGCGACCTTTAACGATTTCGAGAACGTTACGATCGAATCGCCTCAAATTTTGCACATAGGGGTTATTAGGGCTGCCTAACACGAATCTGCAACCCGCTTATCGGTTTGCGATAAATTATGGTAGGTTAAGGTGGGTATACGGTACCACGGTCGAGTTCTCAGATTTCACTGTGGGTGCTATTTAAGACGCTGAACATGAATTAGAGGTCCATTTTTCGATATTCAAAATTTTAAGGTCAGAAACGCCAGTTAAAAAGCATTATGCCTACCGTAACTTACAGTAACCCTAAGTCTGGAGAGGAATAGACCTCAGATTAGGGTTTTCAACGTCCTAAATAACCCCCAGTTGAAAGTTTTGAGCCGATTCCGATTTTTTTCTGAACGCGCCAAAAATTCCCCGATGAATTTCACTTTACTTTTTTGTGAAGCAATGAAAAAGTCATTTTTTTTTCGAAAAACCCGCGGCCATTAAGGGAATTTCAAGCACGGGTCATTTATGTAAAGTCACAGACCAACAGCAATGATAACATGGTTTCCCGAATCGCCACAGGATCCCTAGTTAAGCAGCGCTAAATACGACCCCTTCTCACCAAACGTTACTGTCTTACAACTTCATACTTACACACAAAAATTACTAGAGCAACGAAATTTTTCACAATCCGCTGATAGACAACGAAACTTGCGACCCCTCCCAACTCAAAAATGTTCCAAAAACTAACGAGAGCTTGAGCAGGGTAAAGCTGGCTTGTGCCGTGACACGACTTTTTGGTCACCGAGGGGGTCGTATCTATGCCGAGTTTCGACACAACGGTCGTTGGATCCTGAGCTTGACCCTCAAGCGGCATAAATACCCCCATCCATACAGGGTGCCCCTTCCTACGGTGCCCAAGTGTCTGAGAGCTACTTGTGAACCCCCTATCGTGGTAATCATAACGGGAACTGAAACCAGTGCTTTCATGATTGTGGCCCTAAGAGAGCAGATATATAGCCTGTCCCAAACAAGATGGCAAGCGAAGAGTCCAAAGAAACAGCGCTCCCTCTGCGTCTCTGACATTTTTGAGCTACCAAGATCAAGAGCATTTTGAGCGAAAAGAACGCAAAAGAATAATGAAGAATAATGAAATATGTGAAAAAACTCATTGAATTCTGTTTTCGGATTACGGTAAGACATGCTGCGCAATTTGCATACGCGACGTCTTACCGGGATCCAAAAATGTCAGGGACGCAGAGGGAGCGCCGCTTCTTTGGACTCTTCGCTTGCCATCTTGTTTGGGACAGAGTATAAAGGGGTAACTCCGCCTCTTGCAAATCGAATTCTACTCGGGACAGCTTTGCCTGAATGAAATCTTTTGCAGCTAGAAACATCAGGCTATTCCATCCAGCGATGTGGTCCAGAGTCGAATCCGAACTGCAAAAAACGAGTCAACTCCTCCATTTTTCCGTTACCTTGTTTATCCTAACCCCGCTCACAGAACATCTCATTTCCCACGTATAGAATTTCCGCAGATTATGGAAATATCTTCTGAGTCTCAGAGGATTCTATTCCCAGCGGCGCTGCGCATTTTTTGCAAGAAGCCCCATTACTCCAATCGCATTGATTTTCTGATGCGCACGTCTTAAAGCATCGCCTGGGGAATGATATCATAATCCTGTTAAGTGATGACAGGAAGACATTTTCCATTGGCTCAGCCATTAACCGACGAAAATATATAAAAAGAAAGAAAAAGTGGGGTTGCGAAATTTCGTAACGGAGGTGAGGAGGGTCGCAGATATTTCGGACCAAAAAAATGAAATTTTGGTAAAGATATACCAAAAATTCTTAATATTTTTGATCACCAAAGGGAAGGATCGAAGCATGGCTCAGGTTTTGGCCCGACTACTGAAAAAAATATGGCGTCTGACATTTTTAGTAGTCGAATATATTTATTGATTATTCTGGATTTCCGAAAGACCCAAATATCCATCTACAAAAAATATTTTTGAAAAAAAATAAACTGCCCAGGAATCGCGCCTCGGCGGTTGGATTTTTGGAAGATATTTGATGGTGGGGGTCGCTCCGATTTCGAGATATTCTGCTACGGCCCGCTTGATTTTAAAAGCGGGAAAAATCAGCACGAAAACTGAAGGGAAAAAACAAATATTCAGAAAAAGCACCTTAAAGAAATGCCGCTCAATCATTCGAAATTTACTGATCGGTTTGCTTCCCACCACAAACTCAACCGTCGCACCCACCTGAAACAAAAGTCCATTATCCCCTGTCTTTGAAATATCAAGAAATACACCCAAACATTGATTACTTCAACATACACAAACTGAAACGATTAAAACTTACCCTTTTCAGGTGCAGGAAATCTTCTGAAAATCTATAACGAACATATCGAGCCGCCTCGGTCGGCTGATCCTCCCGTTCTGATGCGTCCTCTGAAAAAATTTCAACATTTTTACCAAAATTTCATGGTGAGGCTTACTTAAAAGAATTCGATTTGTCAATCGAGTACACAGAACGCGAGGAGCATAGGAGCAGCCCAGCTGGTACTAGCGACGGGTGGGACAGGGAGCAGCCACATTTACGTCATTGCTCGAGCGGCAGGTATGTCGCATTAAGCCGGCTGAACTGCTCCTAGACACCGCCCATTCTGTGTACTCGATTAACAAACACAATGAACGAAGCATTACGAGTAATCTTACACGATTTTTGGGTGTTTTTTTTTGCCGTAACCGCTGTTTAACGTCGTGACAGCGACGCTGGGGCTTCGGTGATGCAGTGCGACAAGGCCCCCCCCCCCGAAGGGAATACGCTGGTTCAATCTTGCCCGCAGCCAAGCGTTTTGCGATCAGCTCAGCTCCTTGTGTGAACATTACGAGTAATGATCGAACTAAACGGGGAAAGGGTCAGTATTGGCTCTCAAATGAGCGCACCCATCGCAGCTCCCGCCCCTCTGCCATGACCGAGTGGAGTTATGTCGCGACACATTGTTTAGTGGAGCGGGTCGCCTAAGTTTGACCTGAAAATGACGAATAAGGCGGGGTCTAGCTGACCCTTGAACAGCTACGACCCCCTCCAAACACGGTCAAGCGGGGCGTTGCGTAATTTTACAAAATCGGGTCGACCCTCGCTCCCCAATCAACTTGTTTTCCAAAATCCGAAATTTAACGACCCCCCCAAAGCGCGATTTCTGGGCAGTTTATATTTGATTACTAAAACTGTTAGACGCCGAAAATCCGTTCGTAAGTCGGGTTCAAGCGTCTAAAATCTGAGCAATGCTACGATCCTTCTCTTTAATCACCAAAAACACCGAGAATTTCGGGACATCTCCACCAAATTTTCATTGTTGGTTCGAAATTTTCGCGACCCCCCACCCTCGTTGCAAAATGTCGCGACCCCGTTTGAGCCTGCCTCCCAATGAGAACCAAAATGTTCGGAAATTTTCACGACCCTCTCCCAATATTTTCGTTTTCCAGCGAGGATTGTTACGATCCCAATCGAAAATTTGTTATCGGTCTAAAATTTTGATGACCCTCCTCACCACCCTTTGAAAATTTACATATCCGCACCTGGCCCTCAATTTGGGGGTTTTAAGAATTTCAGATCACATGTGGGAACTTTAAGAGCTAGTAAGTATGTTAAAAACTTTCAAGTTATAATTCGTATAATTTTTTTTGAAAGTTAGTGTTGAAATAAAACAAAATCGAATAGCAGGAGATATTTCAATCTATAACATTCCCGCCACCAGAAGGAATGGGGTCGTAGCTCGGCTGCGTTCCCAGTAAACGCCTTGTTTGAGCCTGAGCGGGTGGTTGTGTCGAACATCGACGGAGCTACGACTCTGCTCGATTATCAGAAAACTCAGAGAACTTTACGAATTACCATGAAAAATTGATTTTGACCCGGAATATTCATAATCCTCCTATGAAGTTTATTGTTGAGACAAAACTCCTGCGACCCCCACCCTCCTCACAACCCGCTTTGCCACGAAAGAACAACTCTTGATCCTGATGCGATGTCTCGACAATCGCCTTGTGATCAGGGTTGAGCAGGCCGTTGCACCAATTTTCGGCGGAACTATGACACCCCTTGCTGACCAAGATTTTGTGAAAAATTCCGAAAATTTCACGAGATTGGAAACTTTTTTAACATTATTTTAGTGACTAACTGTGAATTTTGCAAAGCATACTTCTTTAACGCAACTATTTTGAAAAAAATTTACTTTTGCCCTGATTATTTTACGACCCCCCCAATTTTATGATTTTTGTCAAAAATTTTCCAAATTTCTTTACGACCTCCAATCGCGCAGTCGCAACCCTGCGTGTGAGGCAACAGCAGTTGCATATATGATCTCTAAACATTTCTCATCAAGGAACGTTCGTCAAATTTGGTTCAGAACACTGTAGAGTGTACGCTACGTTTTTTTTTAAATTGCAATCTGGGTCCGTGGTCTGCCTCCTCAGAAAAAATTCAAATCTCGCCCGAGGCAAGCCGGCGGTCGCGTGCGCCGGCTCGCTAATCGATTCAGGCCGATAAAACAGCGCAGCTGATCAGCTTACATTACCGCCAGCCGCTGGTGAGAGTTAAACAGCCCGCGCAAGCCGCGGGTGAGATTTAAACGCTTTTTCTTGAGGAGGCAACCACGGACCTAACTATGCATTATCGTTTTAACTTACAATTCAAAATCCCCTGATTTCTTTTCGAAATTCAGTAAATGAAGGAAACACAAAACCAACCTGGTGGTTTTTCTATCTCGAATAAAACCTGATCGGTGTCCAAATCTCGAATTTTGAACCTTGTGAATTCTATATCGTATACGTTGGCCGAAGGTTTACACAGATAATCTGAAAAGCGTGAATATCAAACATATATATATATATATATATATATATATATATATATATATATATATATATATATATATATATATATATATATATATATATATATATATATATATATATATATATATATATATATATATATATATATATATATATATATATATATATATATATATATATATATATATATGTTTCCAACCAGCTGCGAAGCGGCTGGAGAGGTTTGGTTTTGCCTAGGCCTTGTGATCACTTAGAATTTTATAAACTAATTTATAGAATCTTTCAAACAAAATTTCTGAAGATTTCCTTCTGGCTATAAGTGAAGGGGTCCAGAAGACATCTGCTGTCCGAATTTCAGCCAAATCGGTTCACAAACAACAAAGTTATGAGCCCGAAAGCTTAAAAAATTTTCATGGTGTGCGCCGTAGGCCGTGGGCCGTCACGCTTTTCAGTTCTCACTGCTAATAGCCACTGCCAATGGTCGAAGGCAATCAACTTGGCAGACAGGTAAGTTGGTAGGGGATACGTAGGCTGGTGAGTAATCGATTTGTAGGTGAGCAGCGATTCTGATGACGTCATCGGGATATCGTGAAAAGTGCTTCGGGCTTCTGGTGACGTCATCGGGACGTCGTGAAAAGTGCTCCGCGCTTCTGATGGCGTGATCGGGACATCGTGAAAAGTGCTTCGGGCTTCTGGTGACGTCATCGGGACGTCGCTAAAAGTGCTTCGGGCTTCTGATGACGTCATCGGGACGTCGCGAAAAGTGCTTCGGGCTTCTGATGACGTCATCGGGACATCGTGAAAAGTGCTTCGGGCTTCTGAAGACGTCATCGGGACATCGTGAAAACTGACGGCGTCATCGGGACATCGTGAAAAGTGCTTCGGGCTTCTGGTGACGTCATCGGGACGTCGCTAAAAGTGCTTCGGGCTTCTGATGACGTCATCGAAACATCGTGAAAAGTGCTTCGGGCTTCTGATGACGTCATCGGGACGTCGCGAAAAGTGCTCCGGGCTTCTGATGACGTCATCGGGACATCGTGAAAAGTGCTTCGGGCTTCTGATGACGTCATCGGGACGTCGTGAAAAGTGCTTCGGGCTTCTGATAACGTCATCGGGACGTCGTGAAAAGTGCATCGGGCTTCTGATAACGTCATCGGGACGTCGTGAAAAGTGAATTGGCCTTCTGATGACGTCACAGTGGGCAGGTGTTCGGGACCCGTTGCTGGTCATCCGAGAAGTTGTGCAGACCACCCCGTAGAGTGATTAGGAGTTCCGGACCCGTCGCTGGTCATCCGAGAAATTATGCTGGATACCCCAAAAAATGAGCAAGAATCTTGAGCTTTGCGAGATAGTGTGCTGGATGCATCGGAATTTGCGCAGGAGTCTGATAACACCTTGAGAAACCTTTGTAAAAGTGTATGGATGACAAGCATAGCGTGCAGAAAGCTTGAGATGTTATGTAGGCCATGTAGCCAGGCTGCTTTTCAGTTTCGTAACGCGCTGAGGTCATCCACACAACCCCATTTTGAGTGCTCCCTCATTCTTTTTCACCAGCCCACTGATTTTTTCTGCAATAAATGGTACTTGCTTATCAGCATCCAAATTTAAAAACAAATTGGTAGAACTATCTCCATTCGCAGCTCAGCAGAGCATTTTCGTATCAAATTCATGGAATCGAGGCGGCTGTTCTGCAAAGGAATGGGGCGGCGGAAACGAAATATTGAATTTGGAAAACCGCTACGCTCCACTGATGTGAAAGTGCCCAGATAGAATGGAAGGTAGTTTCTGACTGTGCAGGTTTTGAGTTAGTTTCATTCGAAAGCGAAGAACTGCGGGCAGAGTCTGCATTCGGCTGTAGGCCAGCAGGCTTTCATGATTATCGACCGGGCTGGCAACGTCTGAGCGACCAACAATACACGGGGCCTAAAGCCCCTGTCAGGCCCCTGTCAGAGTTTGATGAGAAAATCAACGTGGCCAGCCCGGTCGATACGTATGAAAAACATGGACGATGGAGGTTGCAAAAAACACCCGGTGTATCTGGAAGTGCCTGAAGCGGTCAATGTGTAAAAAATATGTGGAACGATATCATAGATATCATTCATTTCTTACCTCTTATCATGAGGACATCGTTAGGGTCAGCCATATCGGGTGTCTTTTGCATCCCACCTCATTCATGTATTGCATGATTATCGACCGAGCTGGCTACACCGATCAAACAACTATGACCGAGGCCTCAGAGTTAGTTGAGAAAATCACCGTGGCCGACCCGTTCGATACCGATGAAAAACATGGAGGTTGCAAATAACACCCGGTGTAGCCAGTTGTGGCTGACGCGATCAATATGAATGAATTATGTGGAACGATATCATGGATATCATTCATTTCTTAGCTTATATCATGTGAAGATCGGTCGTGTCAGCCACATCGGGTGATTTTTCTGAGATATTATTTTATAACAGGTTGGGTCATTCTTCTTCTTCTTCTTCTGCAGCCACAGAGAGGGTCCTGTCATAGACTGAGGAACTGAGCCACAAGCGTCGGATTCGTCCACAGATCTACTGTTGTTAACGATGTCAGTCTCATCGGGCAGTTGAAAAGGTGAGCAGTAGTATGCCCTTTATTACCACAATCCGGGCACTCGTCAGGTCTGCTGCTATCGATCTTATGTAAATAAGACATAAGCATGGGGGAGTGCCCGCAGCGCAACGAGGCAAGGGTGCACCTGGCACGCCTACCGAGTTCCATCTCGGTTTCGCTGACCTCAGGCGGCACGACTCCGAGAATGGAGTTTACGGTGGTCTTGCATAAGTGATCCTTGACGAATTGGGTATGCTCAGCACGTAAGAGACGGAGGCGTTCTTGTTGTGCGTTAGTCCATCTCTGTATATTGATTTTCGTGGGAGCATCAGCAAACGGCTTTCTTATACCTCTCTCTCTCACGGGGTCTAATACTCTTCGCGACGGATGATTTGGCTGCTTCAGAATGTTTATGTACAGCTGTTGTGCGTGGAGTTGGCAATGGTCCTTAACTGGCAGGATGCGAGCTTCGGCATGTAGGTGCTCTATTGGAGAGCTTTTAGAACAGCCTGTTGCGATTCGCAATGCTCCATTTTGGATGCGCTGCAGCTTGGACCAGGATGTGTCGAGACGATATGCTGCCAGACTGGTGCAGCATACTCCAGGGCGGGCTGTACGATGGCCTTGTACGTGGTCAGGATCGTTTCTTTACTGCATCCCCAGGACGTTCCGCCGAGAGCACGTAGGACGTTAAGTCTTGTTTTCACTGCAGCTTGCTTCTGCTCAGTGTTCTTATGAAACCTCAGCGAAGGGTCCAACACGAGTCCGAGCAGCTTAGGGAATCGGGCGGCCGGGCAGGCGAGTTTCGTCCCATTTCACCATGGGATGAGCACTGTGCTCCGCAGGAAACAGTGGAAAAGACTGTGACGGATGATTTAGCGGCAGAGACCGTAAGCATCTTGCTATCGAGAAAACATTTCAACTCGATCAAGTAGTCATTGATCTTACTGGCAGCTACATTTATGTCGCGATCCCGGCATAGTATAGTAATATCATCCGCATATGCAACGACCTTGATGTCTTGGGATGGAACGGGTAGATCTTCAATATACAGACTAAAAAAGAGCAGGCGATAGAACTCCTCCTTGAGGTACGCCGGCGGCGATTGGGATGCTATTGGAGACGTGCCCTTGAAATAGCACATTTGCCCGACGTCCTTTGGTGAATGCGGTTATCCACCGCTTCTGCCAGGGCAGAATGGTAGACCTTAACAGGCTCTCCGACAAAATGCCCAAGTTTACAGTGTCAAAAGCCTTCGTTAGATCGAGGGCTACACCTACGGTTCGCTGAGGTTTCATGGCATTGAAGCCGTCCAAAACATAGCTCACAATTTCCAGTAGGGCCGTAGTGGTGGAATGTAGCTTACGGAAACCATGTTGATGCTTTTGTTTGCTATTGTGTTCGGAGAGCTCCTCCACAGCCAATTTTCCGCAACTTTGGCAATAGGTGAGAGAAGACTGATTGGCCTGTAACCTTTGCCGTGGATGGTGATTTACCCGGCTTAGGCAATGGGATGACGCGTGCTACTTTCCAATCTTGAGGTAATGTACAGGTCCGAAACGATGTATTAATGACGTCAGCGAGCAGGGGTAGTAGTTCACTTGGCAGTCTCTTTAGAACTGTTGGGCTCAAAGCCATCTGGCCCTACTGCCTTCGAGTTACTCATTTCCTTGATACCCTTCTCGGCCTGAGCGGGCGTGACTGCATCATCTTCAGCCATAAGTGGCAATTTACAGAGTTCCCGAACAGTTATTCTATTCTGCTTCTCTCTTTTGTTTTAGTTATGAAAAATGCTTCCCAAGAGCATTTGCGGCCTCTTTCCTGACTCTAAAGACTCCGCCGTCGAATTCAATCGTGGAATTGTTGGCGGAGGTGAACTTTCCGGAGATCCTTTTCAAAGCCTTCCACGTTGCTGCAGCATCACTCCTGAAGTTCATCTTCTCAGTGAACTTTTCCCAAGATTCTTTCTTGTGCCTATCAAGGTCCATCCTGATCTCATTATCCAGCTCGGCAATGTCTGGGTCAAGATGATCAGCAGCTCTCTTTGCGTCCCTTGTCCTTATCTTCTGCAGTGTCTCCCTGGTGACATTGGGAAAGAAGGTCTTGACACGACCTTCAGGGATCGCAGCTTTCATCGCCTTCCGGATGGCATCAGAGAAGTGGCGCTCCTTCTGGTGTATATTGCCATTCCACGGATATTCGGCCGCTTGGCGGAGTGCAACCTCCCTGAACAGGCTCCAGTCTGCAAGGCCTAAATTGAGATAAGAACGATGACGAACACCTGTATAGGGAGCAAGAGAGTTAGAGAGATCGATATTGACAAAGACCGGAATGTGATCACTGGAAAGAGTTGTGGATGTAGACCAAGAGCAGGCATTAGAGAGATTAGAAGAGACAAGGGAGATGTCTGGGCTGGAAGATCGGCCGTAGGCAGGGAGACGAGTGGGCTGGCCATCGTTAAGGATAACGAGGTCGCACTCATCCGCCCAGTCTTCGACGTCATTTCCTCTAGCATCAGAATCGAGCGACGAGCAGAACGTGTGAGCATTGAAGTCACCCGCAAAGACAATTGAGGGAGATAGAGAGCAGTCATACAGCTGCTTGAGTAGAGGGATAGGGTTGTAGGTTGGTGGACAGGATGTAGGAGGAGGAATGTATATATTGAAAAGAGAAAGTGGAGTTTTTAGAAGTAGATGGATTGGTGATGTACTCGAGAGTGCCATCCACTGGAGTGTTTGGAATGATGTGAGAGGGAAGAGACGACAGAACAAAAGTAGAGACTCCGCCTCCCTGAGATGACCTAGGAGTATGATAAGCAGTATAGCCCGGGATGTTTGGATGTCGAGAGGTAGCAGAGGGAGAGAGTTTGGTTTCCTGAACCATGATAACATCCGGGTGATGAGTACGGGCAAAGAGAGATAATTCAGAAAGCTTGGCGCGAAGGCCGTTGAGATTGATATGTACAATAGAGAGGGGGCGGTTGGTAGATGAGGAATTTGAGTTACTGGAGGCGGAGCACACAATACAACGAAAGGAAGAATCGTGGTGCCTCACAGAGCTGAGACCCGAACAAGAGAAGTGCACCCACCTTTCGCATCCAAAACATTGGACGCTGGTTCCATACCAATTGACATCTCTGTCGCATGTGGCACATGGGTACTTCTTCTTCGCGGGTCCTGGGTTCCTCTCGACGCCGGCTCTTTGCAGTAAGATCTTCAGGAGAGCTGCGGCCAGCCAGCACCTCTCCCATGACAAAAACCCTCTCCGCGGAGGGATTGACGTCGGTTTGCACGGAGGTGGTCTTCTTTCCTCCACACTGCCACGGCACGAACGTACGACATCTCGGCAGCTTGGGTCATTGATTCTTGTGACCACAGAAAGAGGACTGATCTAGCGGGAGATGAAGAGGTCTTCGCTCAAAATTCTTGCATAGGATATTACTGCGTAATATCAAGAAAAAGTGAACAATTCTGTAAAAAAGGGGTCTTCCAAGCAAAAGTGGTTCGGTTCGCGTTACAAATGTTTCAACAAAAAGGGAACAATAGGAAAGTGGAATGAGGAGAGTCTACAAAAAATGGACAATATCCTCCAAAGCTCTTTCCTTTGTCGGCACTTCTAAACAGCGGAAACAAACCGTTGTGGTATCTTACGAGGAAGATTGAATGGTTTCTTACAACAATTTGGCATCATCTCCTTTTAATGATCGCTATTAGGTACACATGCATATATACATAACGTCGGCATGGATCGCGAAGAGACCTCGCGTTCACTGTTGAAAGTTGGCGCAAACTAGGTGCCATGTGCTATAACCTAGGTGCACCGAGTTGGCGCCAACCTTCAACAATGCACGCAAAGTCTCTTCCCGATCCATGCCGATGTTATGTTATCGGCCTGAATGGCAGCGGTGATTACCAAAAATGGCATTTTGAATGCTTCACAAAAAGGAAGGGTACCTACCATCAGGGAACTGGGGTTGCTTACCTAGAAGTTTCGAAAATCCAAAACTGGACCTCAAATTCGGGTACAGCGTCCCGAAGAACACCCTCAGTGGAATTTTGAGTCAAATCTAATACTTTCATCAAGCTACCGTATACCCACCGTAATCTATCGAAAATCGATAAACGGGTTGCAGATGCGTGTTAGGCAGCTCGAATTGCCCCTATGCACAAGTTTTGAGGTTCTCGAAATCGTCAAAAGTCGCGTTTGGCCAGCGAAAATTCCCCCATTTTGAAGCTTCGGATCAAATCAGATGGAATTTTTCAAATATTGACAAATGGGCCTCAGATTCGTAATCAGCACCCAAAACAACCCGTAGAGAAAAGTTTTAGGCTCAACCAGAGACAATTTTTTTGAACGCCCTAAAAATTGCCATTCGCGCACCCCTTTGATCTTGGAAAAGCTAGGAAAATGCCCACTTTTTAAAATCTTCTGTAAATCTCTGAAGCATCTAGGGTATTTAGAAAACGGACTATCAATGCTGTGTTCCGTACCTACACCTATCTAAACATGGTTTTATAAAAGCCCTCGGAAAATGTGGGGTAAGCCCAGTTAGGTCAGCCTCGACTCCGAGCCACACCGAACAGGAATTGGAGCCGCCTGACAAGTCCGTTCGTTCTCCCAATCTCCGGGCTACTGCTGTTGCTGTTCACTTGGCCCAAACAGCAACAGCAGGGGTACTCGCAGATTTGGAACACGAGCCGGACTGCGAGACGGCTCAGGGCCGAGAATCGTGAGACGAATTTTCGGTGGACGCACACTTAAATGAAAAAAAACGTTGAAAAAGTCAAACAAACCACCTTGGGTAATACTGTTGAGCCGGAGCACATCCTCTGGTCGAACGACGTCAGCAGCTCGTAGATCAGCTTCACTAGTTGTCAACTCGGGTTCTTGTCGCACCGCGTCTGATAACATAACCCGCTCTGTAAGCCAGAAATGAAAATTCTTAACAGAAAAGCTATCTTCAGAGTGGAAAGACTGCTGCAAAGCTACAGACTTGCACATAGAGCCCGATTCAATAAAAAAAGGAAAAGAATAAGAAAATCTGTGAAAAAATATACAAGACTTCATAAGTGATCCGTAAGCTACCAACTGAGCGTTAAACTTGGCAAAGATGCTTAATGGGTAGCCCTGGAAAATGAACAGGAACGGTTTTCAGAAGACAAAGCTTCATGAAGGAACAGAATCATACAGTTTACCGCAATGTTAAAAGTACATGGTGCGGTTGCGGTCACACACTAAAAATGAAATCTGGCGTCTTCCACCGTAGTTTTAGTGTCTGACCACAATCGCAGCATATCCTTTTAACATTGCGATAAACTGTATTACTGTGTTTATCTGGGCCAAATTCCGGTCCGCAATCGCGTCTCAACACGCTTTGCGGCCGCACGCGCTCGAGTCAGTCGGGTTTCCAACGCCAAAGCCGACTCGATGTGACTTTTTTATACAATTTCCTCTAATTTTTCTTAGTTTCCAGTTTTGAAAGCCCACCTAGAGTCAGCAGATCGGCGGCTGCGGCGCTGGAAGCTCTTCCGATTCGGGAGCGTGCGGCCGCAAAGCGTGTCGAGACGCAATTGCGGACCGGAATTTGACCCAGATAAGCACAGTAACAAAAAACATGAAGACCTTGAGACTAAACTCAGGGGGTCAAGCGGAGCGTTGCGTAAATTTTCGAAATAGGAGCAACCCCCCACTATAATTTTTTCTAAAATCAAACATTTTCGCGACCCCCCCCCCGAAGCACGATCTATTCATCAAATCGGAGTATATGGTTTTATGGATATTCGGGTCGTTCACAAAACCAAAACAATCAATATATTTGATTAGTAAAACTGTCAGACAGCAGTAGAGCTCAAGCGTCTAAAACATGAACGATGCTACGATCCTACCCTTTGGTGACCAAAAATATCGAGAATTTTCAGGAGATTTCTCAGGATACCTCCATGATTTTCAGGATAAGGGCGAGTGTGGGGCAGTGGCAAGAGGCGCCGCTGTCAGGCACACGATCGAGTGATCGATCCTCGCCCAAGGTCAACCAAGCCTTCTATTCCTCCGGGGTCAGTAAATTGGGACCAGACTTGTCTGGGAGGATAAAAACACTGACTTGAACATAGGCTGGCCCCCGCACGTCATTGTATAGGCCCCATGCACATTCAAAAGCCTCTACGATTCTGAATGGAAATCGAATGTGTGGCGTATCCCCAGAGGATTGACATACGCCGAGAACTTTATCCTTTATCTCCACCAAAAGGGGGGGGGGGGGTTGGGGCGTCCCAGCACGATTATCATCCTGTTGCGTGATGCAACAGCCGGTGTCCGCAAATACGGACCGGAATTCATATATATGTATATGTATATGTTTATTACACTCACATAAGGCGAATGCGTGATAAGAATAAGAAGAGATGCACAGAAAAACTAACAAGACCGGAAGAAAGAAAAAAAAACAGACAGCAAAACTTGAGCAAAAATACTCCTATTCTTCATACACCCTACCAATCGAACAAACGAAGATCTATCTCTAGAAAAGAAGAAACAATCGAAAATGCTATGCTTCGTAGCTAAGAACTATTTGGGATACCCGTCGCCTAAACTGGCCCAAGGAAGCAGCGCCGGTGACTCTTCTAGCGATTTTCAGGTATGCGCTACCCGCCCTGTGTGGAAAAGACCTAACCCTAACACTGGTAATTGGCCGACCGAGAAATATTTTCATTATTTCACCTCTAGTTCTCGATGTGACTAGTTTGAAATAGGGTGCAAGCCTGAAAATACTGCTGTTTTCCAGAAGTTTGCGGACCATGCAAAGGTCAAACACTCTGCGCCGAGAATCCAACGTTGGCAACCCAAAATATTTGTTCCTTAAGTGGGCCCTGGGTATCTTGGAATTCAGGAAACCACCGATGCGAATCAACAGTTTGCGAGTGAAACTATTCTGGACCTTTTCAAGCGCGTCAATATCCTTTTTCTTGTGCGGAGCGAATACTGATGTTCCAGATTCCACAATGGGTCGTATATAAGTCTTATATGCTCGGAGCAGAACCTGTTTGTTTCTAGTGGAGATACCCTTATAAATCTGAAAAATCCGCCTGTGAGCCGATTGGCATTTGATTTTGACATGCTCAGAAAAATCCAACTTCCTGTCGTAGTGAAAACCGAGGTCTCGAACCGAGTCTACCGCTCGCAGCGCGACACCAGCACATGTATATGAATGGGCCGTCGACGTCGGACTCAAATGAACCCGCATAAATACGGTTTTTTGCGGAGCCAGTGGCAGCTGCCATTCTCTCGCCCAGTCAACTATCAGGTCAATCCTCCTGCAGCACTTGGGTATCTAATGGATCAGAAATGACTTTGTAGAGCTTTATATCGTCCGCATAAAATTTTTACTGTAACACTTTTTGTCATGAAAAATGATAGGAATGTCAGCTGTAAAAATACTAAACAATATTGGTGATAATACACCCCTACACCTTGTGGGACCCCTGCTCGCTATGTTTCTCACCTTGGAATAACAATCCCCGACCCTCACCTGAAACGTTCTATCAGACAAAAATTGGGCGAGCCATTCTATCAAAATCGGATGAAATCCCAGATCCCGTAGTTTTGATAGCAGTTTCAAATGTGAGACACGATCAAATGCCTTTGCAAAGTCAAAGTAAATGACATCACAACTGCATTTCTTGTCAAGGGCCTCCGTCCAATCGTTTATGCATTCCAAAAGGTTCGTTTCTACCGATCTTCCAGGTACAAAACCATGTTGGCTCCTGGGAATGATATTATTCGAAAACAGATGTAGGACGATGTGCTCTTTTAGAACCTTCTCAAACAGTCTGCAGAAGAGTGAGGTTATGCTAACTTGGTCTATAACTTCCTGGATCAGTGGCCGGCTCTTTCTTCAAAATTGGTGTTACAAAAGAGTGTTTCCAGCGGATTGGGACTTCACCATAGATAAGAGACTGATTGAAGATATAGGCCAAGGGACCACAAATAACGGGTGCAATTTTCTGAATAAAAAACAGAGGAATGAAATCCGGGGTGATCGAGGAAGATTTAGACCACTTTACTAACAAATCCTGCAACTTCATAGAATGAAACCACGGAAAATCAGTCATAGGCTGAATACCTGAGAAGGATGAAGACGGACAATTTCCGTCATCTTCTTGGAATTGATTCACGAAATGATCCGCCAACATGTTTGCCTTATCACTGGCCGATGTTGCAAGAAGGTCTCCGTTCTTAAGACAGCCAATACTACTCCTTTCCTGTAACTTGGAATTCAGATAACGATAGAAGTTCTTATCTCCCGACTCTATCTTTTTCTTCTCCAAATAACTGTTATACCTACCCAACTGAGAATGGAACTTTTTCGCGAATGCGTTATATGTTTCCCAATTTCCAGTGCGCCTTGCTTCATAAAATAGGCATTCACGATGTTCAGACATTTTTTGCAAGTGAGCAGGCAGGCGAATAGACTTAATAGAGGACACAAGCTTCCACGGCACATGCAGATCCAATAGCTGCTTGGATAATTGACAAGAAAAGTTCATATTTCTCATTTACGCTGTTGGTAGATTCTAAAAGACTGACCCAGTGAATTTGGCTAAGATATCCATTGACGGCTGCATAGTCGCACTTTGCGTAAACCCTGCGATAGACCGGTGAAGAGCCCGTTTCACAACATTGAATATCTAATGAAATGCTATTATGATCGCTTAACCCCACCGGAGGCAAAATTTCCAGGTTTTCCAGTAGAGTTTCATGGGTGCAGAACACTAGATCCAGAACATTATGACCTCTAGTAGGCTCATGAACAAATTGGAACAGGTCGTAACAGTAAACTAGCTCCTCCAAACAGGAAAGATTTGTTGTCACCACATCCCCTTCACTCCTTCGAGCGAAGTCCGGCAAATTGAAGTCCCCCACGATGATCGTGTGGATTTCACACGCTATCAAATCACTCAAAACTTTGACTAGCATTTCGGTTCCGGCAGAATCACAAGACGGGGCCCTGTAAACAACCACTACCCTAAAGCTCGAACTTTCATGGTAAAGGTTGGCACAAAGTATCTCATAAGCATGTTCCACCGACTCAGAAAACCACAGATATTGAGAGCCTTCGATGCACCAACAACATCACCCCGCCGCCCTGACTTCCTAACGCGATCACACCTCTTGAATTCATAGTCCAGAGAGAAATTTCCCAATAAGGACGAAACCGAATGACTAGACTTGAGCCATGTTTCAGTGAAGGCATAAATATCATAATTACTGGAAAGAATCAGGTCAATATGTTCCTTGTTTTTTGAGACAGATCTTACATTTGCATATAAACATTTCAAAACACTACAATGATACCATCTGCATCTGCAAGAACGAAATCATAGTATGTTCATCGAGTACACAATCAAACGAACCTGCAACTTTGATTTTTTACGAATGCATGGCTTAATCCTGATCGAAAACATTTCAGAATAAAAGTTATTGAAAAAGGCTTAATAGGCCAACATAAATCACAGAATAAAAATCAAAATGATTTCACAATTACTAATCAGGCTTCTTCATTTCCCTCCCGTACAAGTTTTGAAGTTTTTTTCTATAATCGTCCGGATTTTTCAAATGGGCAGCAAGTACAATGAAGTTCTAACAGAGCACGATTGAATAAGGCGCGGAGAACGGGGTGAGCACGAGGCTCAAATTCAATATAATGCTGCTTCGCGGAGAATGGGGCGAAGGCGGGCTGATGGGGCAACTTAACCCCATGAGAGCGAGCCCATTCAGCTGGTAATCAGAAATCGAGCTTCACCGCTCCTCCTGAGTTCGGAAATGTATGGATGTGAGGAAAACAGGAGTAGGATGAGTTTCGCCTCATTTCCTTTGCCTTCTTCATGACTGGGACGATGAGACGGCGCAGAGGCAGGGAAAAGCCGCTGCCTAATCGAGCGAAAACACGCGATAAAGCTAAACTTCGTATCGATTCCATGTGGTGGAGGTCGGCCGGCTTGCCCATTGTGCACCAGATAAAAACTTGGGGGGAAAGGTTTCAATTAAGCCGTCGCGGCACACAAACTATAAAAAATTTAGTACCTTTTGAAACCTCTCAAAAATTAAAGTCCAGGAAACACTGTTTAGATAATTCATTTACATCAGGCTGCCCCTTCCGCTTCCAAAAATACCAAAAAAAGCACTCCACGCTTATTTTCGAATGAGTGAATAATTTTTGACAGGGTCAATCGGGCCTTTCTGTGAGAACTCGGCTCTGCTATGATACTCTCCCCTTGTTGAACGGAATTTCCGCGAATTATCCTAGCTTAAAAGCACATGACACCCAAAAAAAACTAATTTACAGATTTCATGCCTATCTTGGAGAGAGTCACACGCTGATCACAGTGGTATCTCTGAAATCGTCCAAAACCCTCTTTGAAGACAGTTATAGCTCTTCAAAGATGCCTAGATTTTCAGGATGAAAAATTGGTGGACGAGTTGTCTCAGACCTGTATTTCTCTTCATTCGCAATCGTTGCGTGAGAGAAAGCCAGGATAAGGAGACAGTCCGGTAATAGACTGAAGAACGACGATTTGTTGGAATTCATCCATCCATCGAGTCGCTATCGAGTTCGAAACTCTGTTAGGGGGTCGGGCCTGTGGTGGTGAGCGAAGGGGGTCGGGCCTGTGGTGGTTGCTTATATCTCGCTTATTTGGGGTATTGGAGATCTCGCATTTGGCATGTGTTATACAGGAGGGGTCTTCTACACAATTACATGAAAATCTCGATATTCATATCTGAGGGTGTACTGTGCCTTTAATTTCCTATTTTGAGCCCAATTTCTTTCGATCCTCACATTTTTTTTCATTTTTGGGGTAAAATTTTCATGCCTCCTTCACCACCGTTAAGAAGTTACACAAGCGCGCTTGACCCTCTATCTAGATGTTTAACCACATTTAAACTTTTCTAGAAAATGAATTTTGAAAAATGATCTAAACTCTAGCTTGCTCGGATGAGTCCGGGCGGAGCAAGCAGCGGGGCGGTCGGTCGCGACAAAATATACAGTTAGGTCCATGGCTTCTTTCCTCAAAGGCTGTGGTCGCGATCAGATATGCTTGTCATCTTTTCCTCTCCAAACCCTTTTCTGGGTTTAGAGTAGTAGTAGGAACTATGAGAAAAAATCGCGAAAAAACCGCTGTTTCGGGCCAAATTCCAAGAATGAACTTTCTTGTATTTTGATGGCGATCACTCCACATCATCGGCATCGATGATCCCTAAAGGGGTCCGCAGAGTTGAAGTCGCGGCGTTGCACGCAGCGACGAACACCATTGGGGATCAGGGGTGTGCGGAAATTTTTTAAAAAATTTCAGAAAACAGAAAACAGAAAATCGAGTTTGTCAGAAAACAGAAATCAGAAAACAGAAAGGCCAAAACGGCCAGAAAACAGAAATCAGAAAACAGAAAATTTTCAGAAAAAATACTCATTGCGTTTTAAAAATTTTTTTCAAGTGGAGAGAGGATGTAATTCTGAATACCTTTGCCATACTTAAAATATAATATCTACGGAACTGCACAGATCACCTGTAAGGCATTGGTAGTAGCAATGTCGCGTCAATGACGGATATAAGGTCATTAAAGACACGCTGATAGTCTTGGCCGAGAAATAGGCTCAACAACTGATCCTGTCGAGCAGATTCTCGAGTATTTCTTGATTATTCCTTGGCTGCTAGGTGGCTGCGACCATGTTGTTCGCGAAATAATCGAGGAATAACCGAGAAAACATGGGTAGTTGAACCTACGGCGGTGTTGACATCCAAATCTGACTCAACAATGCGTCTTACGCTCCCCTTTGAGAGCATCCTTTCGCGGCTGTTTCTCGACGACCATTATTTGACGCCTATTTTGCGGCAACCAGCTATTCTCTGAACACGACCTTGTTCTCGGCTACTGCGCCAAAATCAGGCATTTTGTGGTAATTTATCGGCTACTGCTCGGCCAAAACTCTCAGAGAACTCACCCGTATGGTAGAACGTCAGCACAATAAGGGTTGCATCCTAAGACAGACATCGGGTTTAGACCCTCGCTGTGTGCAGCAGCTGCTGCGAACAACTAACTGCAGCAGCTGCTGACAAGGAGAAGTTGAATTCGTGCTCTGCCCTGGGATGCTACCCCTATTGTGCCAAAGTATTACCCTACGAGTGCGTTAGCAGGGTTGGCGGTAAGAACGATTGTTGAATTTTCTCTATAAGAAAGCAGGCCTGGCCATCACAAAAGTAAAAATAAGTGACAAGTTGCACTTGGAAAACGCTCAAAAACAAGTCAGAACGGCTAAATGGTGGGTGTACGCACACCCCCAACTAACAGGTTTTTTATAAATGCATATTTTTCGCCTTCTATTTTGCCGCTAAAAAAGTTAGTAGTCACTCGATGTCTAGCAGCTACTTTAACTGCAGAATAAAAGACGACAAAACAAGCAATTGTAGAAATCTAGTTATTCGTGGGCGGGCTGAGACCCAGCAATAGCTTGTTTTTGAGCGTTTTTCTCCGACTTTCCACTTATTTTCACTTTTGTGATGACCAGGCCTATCTTCTCAAAAAAGATACCACAATTAACTTTTTTTTATCGTGAACCCTGCCCTTAACAGCAATCGTACATTGAATACAAATAGTACCTCGTAAAGGACTAAATAAGCTGCGCTGTTCCACAGATCCGGATTTCGTTCATTTTTTCTGATTGTTTTCTGTTTTTTGCAGATTTTTCAGAAAACAGAAATCAGAAAACAGAAAGGCCAAAACGGCCAGAAAACAGAAAACAGAAATCAGAAAACAGAAATTTCCGCACACCCCTGTTGGGGATGTAATATCGATTACATTCGGCGACGATGGCAACCGATGCGGCGGAAAGGGCGACGAGGGGGCACCGCAGAGTGTATCGACGCCGCGACGGCCCTATATCACTGCCAGCGAGCGGCAACCGACGCCGCGACAATAATGTTTCGAAACATTTTTGTCGCCGCGTCAAGGATGACGCTCGGCGACCAGGCGCCGGTCGGTGCAACTCTGCAGACCTCTCAAGAACATCAGCGGGCTTGAAATTTCAACCTTCGGACTAACCCGCTCGAATATTTATGCACTAATCTAGTCAAAAACATTTGCTGAAGTGTTAGTATCATCAACTGCGCATCGTCGAGTTTTTGCAAAACCAAATACTTTGATTTTCCGAATAAATAACGGAGACCCGAGAAACCGTATCTTAACAATTAAAATGAATGAATATGCTTCTATTTGCCTCCAGATGTTCGATTCTAATGTGATAGAAAAAGAAAAAGCCAGTAATTCAGACGAAGATGGAGAATAAGCGGAAAAAATCGCAAAATAAAATTTAGGCGTCAATTACAACGCTTGTGCAGAAACGCTACGGCCACCACATCATGAACCACGCCTTATAACTTTGGGTGGTGGCCATCGTGTCTCAACCCCCCCGAGGAGGCGGGAGAAACGGGGGAGGAGCGAGGTTCCTGATTGGACGCAACACAGCTAGCCCCGTACTGCGTCCAATCAGAAACCTCGCTCCTCCCCCGTTTCTCCCGCCTCTCAGGGTATTGATACACTATGCCCACCACCCTATAACTTTAAATCCTCAGATAATTTTTGGGCACGGCGCCTCGGCGAAAGAGGGGTTTTCGGCGGAGCCTCGTCAATGGTTGGCGACGCCTCAACCTGTTTCAGCGACGCCCTGGCAGAGGGGACCGCGGGAAGTTTCAAAATATGAAAACGGGTCGACGCCTCAGCGAACAACGTGTTTTGTCGACGCCTCCCCCTTGTTCAGCGGCGCTTCGTCAATGAACTCACGGCCCTTCAATTATCAATACTGATTCAATAACAAACATTTTAAGACGTCGACTGCAAGCAGCCGGTGCTCTTTTCTTGATTTCGCTGTTGCTTCTATCTTATCCAAAGCTTTACAAGTACCAAGTGCACCACTCACCACCTACCTGTTCTTGTTTCTGTGACTGCTATCCAATGTTGTGTAATTTGGTAATTTGCAGCTACTACGCAGTCATTTCTCTTATATGCCTGTGTCTACTTTTTGATTCTCCTATATATTGCGACAGCCGCCCGGTTTTCTGAAGCAGGACCTGCAAACCGAAGACAGAAAATTTATAAATTATCTTAATTAAAGTATCTCGTCTCGAAAGGGTGAGTCAAAACTTCATCTCTTCTCAAAGGGCAAAAATTTTATGTGCGAAGAACCGTATTAGTTTCTCAATAATCGCCTGGAAAAAAATTGAAATTTCCGAAAAACCACTTTGTACTCCTGTCTGCCCCTGTGCCAAAAAAAATGATTTGAACTTCATTTGTTTTCAGTGTGTATTATGTATGATTGTTCTTTCTTTCCTATATTAGTGATAATAATCAGCCATGCCGCATGCTTACGCCCATCAGTGATGTCCGCCCCCAAAGGTACGGTACCATGTGTTTCTTGTATGAGAACTGGGCCTTTTCTGGTTCAGGAACGTCAAATATTATTGTGAGATCTGGTCCTTTATGCATTGGCATACCTGGTAATGGAAGCGAAACATGATCATATTTGGCTGCAAAAGAGGGAGAATCGCTCTGAGGAGATGTCCTGTCTTGCATGGAAGGGTGTGTTAACCGACATTTTAGGAATAAGTTCTATAAGAGATGCAGAATACAGATTTTTATAGAATTATCTTGATGTTTCGGATTGTTTCCATTTTCTTGTATGTGTGGCTAAAAAGATAGAACTGCTTCCTCCCTTCCGCTGCAGACAGAGCAAAGCGTCCACTTCAGGGTGGGTTTTTGTCCCATTTTCTTTTTCATATTTGGTCTTTGCTGATAGTAAAGTTACTATTTCTGATAGACTACAACGCTAGATAGTTATATTATATGTAGAGATGTTGCACAGTGATTTGCTGAAAATTTCTCCCAACCCCATATATGGAATTTCAACATATCAACGAGGTAGGTTTTCTGGAGCTGAAACATTGTTTGACGGCGATCTACTCAATTTCTGTATTTCAGAGCTTCCTCAATACATCACGCGATGGTGCTATAGGTTACAATGAAGGATCCTGATGAAAAATGGGGACTGATGCAGATTTTAAGCCTTTTTCGTCGATTTTATTCCCTACTGCCATCCTGGTCACTGGACATTATCCTTGATTGTGATTACCAAGCTCACAAGAATTTTATTCACAAACTGCTTTATTTTAAGTCACGAATGTACCATTGCATTGAGTGAAATTGCCGTTATAAAATGTTATGAAATAAATAAATACTTGTAATATTTCTGTTATGGTGACTTGGGGGAAATAAGGACTTGTATTTGGAAAATCTGAGCAAGTTTGCAGCTCAATGTAAGTTTCGGGGCAAAAGTAATAGGAACGAAGGGAAGGAGCGCAGCGAAACAGTGAAGAAAGCGCCTATCGTGCTCCGATGATAATGCCGCTGCATACGCGACGCTATCGACGAAAATTTGTGCGGGTGTAGTTAACGCGCTCCAATGACAAGACTTTCGGCGAAGCCTCGGCAAATGGTCGTCGACGGTTCCCGGGGGGGGGGGGGTTTCGGCCGCCGACCATTTTCCGAGGCGTCGTGCCTCAAAACTATCTGAGTCGATTTGATCTCTGGCCGATCGATTCAGCCTGCACATATGTAACATTCTAGATCGTTTTTTTGTCCCTGGGGACAGCTAACAAAACATCAGAACAAAAACGTTCTGATACAATGTGCACCATGAAGGCATTAAAGACACAACGACCACCCTGACAAATATTACTTTTGACGCGTGACTTCTGATAATTGGTTGAGCACCAGCCAAATCCATTTGCGGCAATTTCACTAAATTTTAACGATTACGATGTCTGCATATACCAACAACAGCCAAATCGAGTCAACAATTTCACTACATTCGAAAAATCAGGTGGAGAGCCAAAACCAATGAAACAGTTTCACGAACAATGCCAATCAGGAATTTGTGTAGTTAGGTCCGTAGCTTGTTTCCTCAAGAAAAAACATTTAATTATCACCGGCGGCTGGCGCGGGCGGTTTAAATCTCACCGGCGGCTGACGGTACGGTAAGCAGATCAGCTGCGCTTTTCGCCGCGCCAGCCGTGAGTGAAATTTAAATGTTTTTTTTTTCGACGAAACGAGCCACGGACGTAACTATACTCACTTTTGGAATTAAATGATGAGAAGTAGTTGCTTGCATTATTTGTCGTTCACGCAGGCTAAAAAACGGCAAAATTGGGACAGGGTCTCTATACACACCGACGGAGGAGTTGTCCCGCCTTTTGCGGCTCAAATTCCACTCGGGACCACTTCGCTTGCATTGAGTAGCGTGACGTTTCGAACTGCAAAAAGGGGACAACTCCTCCCCCGGTATGTAGAGCAGGGATGTGCGGCAATTGCCGTTTGCCGGTTGCCGTTTGCCGGCGGTTTTTGGACGATTTTTGTCGATTGTCGTTTGCCGCTTTTCCTGCCAATTTTCGACAAAAATCGGCAAAAAGTGAGTAATAGATAAGAAGCTCCGTAAATGGGCGCGAGGCCCATAGTAGGCAAGCTGCGCTCTAATTTTAAATGATGTCCCAGCTCTAGCATCTTTTGGATAGGACCTTTGTGTCTTTATAGTAGAAACTTCTAAACAACAGTTTGCGATTTGGATGTCATTATGTCCAGGACCCACTGCGGTACCGACGCTCCCACTCGAAGGGAAAATAGGCCTGGAGCCTTTCTCGCTCCTACTAGTTCTTCCGGAGCATGCAGCCTTTAAACAGGCAGTAATCGCGATGGAAAAAGTTGCTGAAAAACGATAAAAAGCAGTTTGATGCGGAAACAACCTTAAAATGTGAAGGTTCCGAGCCGAAAACTCGTCAGAATAAGAGTTTTAGACTCTAATGCACAGGTGCACAACTCCGCCCAAAACCTCCGAGTACCGTGCTACGAACAGCCGAACTTTATCGACGTGCACAGCCAGAAACGAAGCTGAAGATGAACAGTTAAACAGTTCATACGAAAATAAGCAGGATAATATATTTCGCTCTCGAGAGAACGAGAATTTCCTAACGGGCCGGATCAACAGTCTTTAGTCACTAATTCAGCCCTTATTTTGAGCCAGCTAATGACATCGACACTGCAAATCAGTGAAGCCGATCATGTGGAGTAGATAGTCCACCTCCAAAAAGCAAGCAAGGTTGAGGCTGTTGATGCCACCCAAATAGGCGTGTATCCCATGGTTTTACTTATAGGATCTACTACTCTGAATTCAGAAAAAGTTTTAGTAAAGAAAAATTGACAACCGTACTTCATCGCTACCACTGCCTTTAACCAACTGAGCGGTCGGTCACGTCGAAATTGCTATGTAGTATTCTATTGTCATGCTGGAATGGGCTCACTCGTTTGAAGTAGTACCGAACTCATAGTTTTTGAGGATTGGGCAACCAAATAGGGCTCAACGGGTGAATGGATTAACACCCTGAAAAATTTTAGTGTGGGGGGACACAAAGGGTTCAGAAAAACACTGTTTGGCTCTGGAAGTGGTATCGGATATCTGGTATCAATGTATTTCGAGTGAGATCGTATGAAAATAATCACTCAACGGCAGTGTCCACGATAGAAACCGTCTTCGAGTTTACACCGGAAATCGTCAGGACCCGAAAGAGGCTACAATGTCGAAAAAACGGCTGAAAAAGGGCCCAAATTGCTTCGCGCGGCCCTGAACTTATGTGCAGAGCGCACTCCATGCCTTCTTCCCTCAACGGCCAAAAACAACTGAAAAATAGACCCCGAGAAAAAATCAATATTTGAATGAGTGAATTTGTTTAATCTGTGCATTATGGGAAATAGCTTTGACCAGTCGATCATCGTGTGTTTTGTTGAAATCAATTTTTCGGTGGTTCGCTTTCATCTGTACCCGTTGACAGGAGTGTGCGGGGATTGCATGCTACACTGAAGTTGAAGGCCGTATAGGGCTCAGTTTCAGTCGCTTCCACATTACTGTTGCCATCGGCTCCAAACCTTTAGAATTCCGCTGCAAACTTGGAATGGTTTTTATTGTGGACGCCAGGGTCAAGCGGGGTTGCGAAATCTCGCAACGGATGGAAGGAGGGGTCGCGAAAATTCTTAACCTGAAAATGAAGGTGGACTCTGCTTCAGTGCAAGTGAACTCCTGTTTTCGATTATCACAGCGCGGAGCAGTGGCTTTGTCGGAAACTCCTTATCACTAATTATATTTCGACGCGGCCCACCGCTCCGCTGCTGGTGATAATAGAAATTCATAGGTCACTGAGCATTTACCAGAGCTTATGAAACGGGAGGGATCGCGAAAAATCTGGACCAAAATTAAAATTTGGTAATTTCTTCCCATTCCGGCCTGACAGTTTTATTAATCAAATACGAACTGCCCAGAAATCGCGCTTTGGGAGGGGTCACAAAAGCTTTGGATTTGGGAAAAATGTTGATGGTGGGGCCGCTCTGATTTCGAAAAATCACGCAACGCTCCGCTTGACCCTGGTGGACGCTGCTTTGGAAGTAGGACCACATCGAGCTTTTATTTCCTTGGATAAATTCCAAGTGTCTCTCACTCCCTAACTTGGATTGCACCGTACTCTGAATTTTGTGCAGTGAAATCACAAGCAAATAAACGATTACAGTTTTGTGGTAGTACTGGAAAAAAATAGCAAGAGGTTCTAAAAATGCGGTGTAGTTCGAAGGGTATGAGTTTTACATCAAACTGATCCTGGGCTTCAAAAATTGTGCAAAAGTCTTCTTTCAGGAAGTCCAAAACTATTTGCACGTAAGCCAATCATTAGTGGCGATCCCATAGTCAATAGTGCTGGATACATCACTTTTCAAACATTTGTATCTTTTTCTGTACCAGGTTTTTTATTTTGCCGTTTGTCGATTGCCGATTGCCGTTTGCCGGCCATTTTTGGGCGTTTTTTGTCGATTGTCGTTTGCCGATTTTCAAAAATCGTTTGCCGCACATCCCTGATGTAGAGAGCCTCTGTCCCTCAAAATTCACTTGGTTCCGGGCCTGATTTAGTGTGTGCAAATGCGGACTTGCGTCGTGGGGCGCGACGCATCGCTTTCGTACGAGCTTCCGCGCCCGCCCCTCATCAGCCGATCGTGTGCGTGTTTTTCAAAAATTTCAAGGTTTTTCCTAGTTCTTTGATCGTACGAAAGCGATGCGTCGCGCCCCCACGACGCAAGTCCGCAATTGCACACACTAAATCAGGCCCGGAACCAGAGGGTACGCGTGCTGGTGAGCAGCGGAGGTTAGAGACAGTGAGAGAGAGCGGAGGGCGAACGGAGGCCGAGGCATCGCGCGATGTGAATTACGACGTTTTATAGAGGGTACGTATCCTCTGTTTCCGAGTGAAATTTATTTGCGTTCATTGCGCGCGTCTGCAAGCGTACGCTGCGTCTCCTTCTCCCCACGCTTTCTTACTGTCTCTACCCTCGCTCCGCACGCGAGGGAACGGAGGATACTATTTCGTATAATTTTCTGATATAGCCAACCGTCTCGTGAATAGCTTGTTCGCTTCCCCATTCGACGGTTTAATTTGATCAAAAAGAAAATAGAATATGCTAGCTGGAATAATTTAGCTTTTTTTCTGGAAATTAGAGGGAACAGTGAAATATTTTTTGACTTATTCGAAAAGTCGAATGAAAAAAATTCGAAAAATTATTTGACAGTTGATTGGAAAAGTCGACTTTTCATTCGATTCGTCGACTTTTCGAAGAAGCCCGACTTCCGAATAATCCAAAAAATCGAATATTCGAAAAGCATCAATTGCTGAATAATTCGATAAGTCGAATATTCGAAAAGTTTGAAATCTCGAATCATTCGAAAAGTCGAATATTCGAAATCCCGAATTATCCGAAAAGTCGAATGGAAAAAATTCGAAATATTATTCGACAGTTGCTTGAAAAAGTCGACTTTTTATTCGAACAGTCGTATATTCGAAGAAGTCCGAATTCCGAATAGTTCGAAAAATCGAATATTCGAAAATAGCCGATTTTTGAATAATTCGAAAAGTCGATGATTCGAAAACAGCATTCCCGAATAATTCGAGAAATCGAATATTCGAAAAGTTCAAAATCCCGAATTATTTGAAAAATCGAATATTCGAAAAGTTTTGATTCTCGAAACATTCGAAAAGTCGAATATTGAAAATCCCGAATTATTCGATTCGTCGACTTTTCGAAAAAGCCCGACTTTCGAATAATCCAAAAATCGAATATTCGAAAAGTACCAATTGCTGAATAATTCGATAAGTCGAATATTCGAAAAGTTAAAAATCCCGAATTGCTCGAAAATTCGAATGAAAAAAATTCGAAATATTATTCGACAGTTGGTTGGAAAAGTCGACTTTTCATTCGATTCGTGGACTTTTCGAAGAAGCCCGACTTCCGAATAATCCAAAAAATCAAATATTCGAAAAGCATCAATTGCTGAATAATTCGATAAGTCGAATATTCGAAAAGTTTGAAATCTCGACTCATTCGAAAAGTCGAATATTCGAAATCCCGAATTATTCGAAAAGTCGAATGGAAAAAATTCGAAATATTATTCGACAGTTGCTTGAAAAAGTCGACTTTTTATTCGAACAGTCGTATATTCGAAGAAGTCCGAATTCCGAATAATTCGAAAAATCGAATATTCGAAAATAGCCGATTTTTGAATAATTCGAAAAGTCGATGATTCGAAAACAGCATTCCCGAATAATTCGAGAAATCGAATATTCGAAAAGTTCAAAATCCCGAATTATTTGAAAAATCGAATATTCGAAAAGTTTTGATTCTCGAAACATTCGAAAAGTCGAATATTGAAAATCCCGAATTATTCGAAAAGTCGACAATTTAAAAAAAAATCTGAAAATATAAAAATATAGTGTACGGTATATAAAATGTTGCACAAATCGGGTATATTTATCTATTACAATTTTCTCAGATTACGTCACTCTCGTACATGTGGTGATCCATAATGATACAATAACAATGTTCACTGAAGATCACACTTCACAGGTTTATAAGATTTGTGCTGAGGAATTATTCGATACGAAACGTGGCTCACAATCCGTGTTCGTCGTCATCGTTTCAAATCCAATCGATCGCACAAGGGCTGGTGGGAGAATAAAACAAGTAATCTGTTTCCATAATGAGGGATTGTGAGAAACAGCATGTGATACCGGCCATAAACACTGAAACTCACACAACCAACTAGAAAACGCTGTGGATTTCAGGTGACCCAGTGAGTGAGAGGAGGAAATTTGGCGCACAGCAGCAATCTAGACAGCCTAATTACAGGGCGTGTGGGCTGTCAGGAATGAATTCTGGGGCAATCATTTGCGTAAGTGCAGGTCCGAAGATTAGGCTCAGGGGATAAGGGAACAAATGATGAAATAAGTCAATGAAATGTCATAAACACGAAGGCCGAAAAATGTACACAAAGTGGTACTTCTATAACATTGATTGACAGATAATATGAATGTGAATTACATAGAAAGGTTAAATAAATAAAACACGGGGTAAATGTTGAAGATGAGCTCAATAGTGACGCTGGTAGGTCAGTAAAGGTACATACAACTCAATACAGAGATACCCTGAAAGGAAACATTGCACTGAATCGCCCCAGAGATAGTGCGAGCCGGTGCCTTCCATTCCTCATTGTCTGGTGGAAAAAGCAGATGTTATGGGAGGAGCGTGGCATTTTTCCCCGCACGCAAGGACATGTATTCATGAATTCCGTGTAGGATGGAACAACAAAAAAGAACAAGGCGGCCTCAAGCTATGAAACACTTTGCGAGGGGCCACCTCGAACACAAACCGGAGTTTGAAAAACTGTCTTTGGGGTTGTAGAGGAGATAAAAAGAAACACTCTAAGATTTTGAATTTTAACTAAATTCTCACGGGTAGATCGAAAACGACCCAAACAATGGATTACACCGAGTAAAATGCCATTCAGTGCACGCTAACCAAATATAATTCGCCCAAAAAAGTGGAAATAGACCTCGGAATCGGGTTCAGCGCCCCACATTACCGCCTGAGCGGTTTTTTTTGAACTAGGGACTGCCTAACCCACACTCTATGGGGCTCCGAATGTCGAAAGAAATTAACGCTCGAACTCTCGGGCGTTATTTAAAGTGCCCAACACGTATCTGAGGTCCGTTCATCGATTTTCGAAAGATAAAGCTAGACTAAGCTAATGTAAACTGGAAAGGAGCGTGGGCGATTCACCAAGTGATTGTGAGGAATGGAGTGAAATGAGGATTCGGGCCCTAAAAGAATGTCCTCAATCGGAGACATGAGTGCACCCTGGTTAATGGAAGAATAACGATTTCACAATATGTGGTGACGATAGAGTCGCCTTAATGTGACGGCGCCAGCGGCTTGGAATTGCGCGCTTTAATGGGGCCAATTTGACATTACAAGAAGGCATTTCCTTGAGAATTTATAACCTCAGAATATGAAAAAATAACATTTTGGCTTCAGGTACTGACATACGTGCTCAGAGAGTCGGGGGGTCCTATTCGGCCACGATAGGCTTTCCATTCGGGTACCTAGTCGAGTTGAAAGGAACTTTTGCAGCAGCACGTGCTGCTCCGAGGAGCACGTGGCCTGTTCGATAAGACTACGTGGCGCAGAGAGACAAAACCCTTGCTGCACCCCCATTTCCCACGCAGCGGCACGTGGCCTGTTCGATAGCACTACGTGGGGCAGCGAGGCAAAACTTTTGCCGCACCCTATTTCCCACGCTACAGCACGTGGCCTGTTCAATAGGAGCACGTAGCCTAAACATGCACAACCTTCTCTGAACCCCCGTTTCCTACGCAGCAGCACGTGGCCTGTCCGATATGAGCACGTGGCGCTGGGGGCGGGCTCCCACACCTTCGATGGGAGCGGGTCTCCCCCAACAAGGATACGGTCCAAGTCACGGACCGCAGTAGGGGATCACCCCCACAGCAGTCCGCGACAGGGACATCGCCTTCGCCACGGTCGACAGTCGACAGCGAGGGAGCTCCCCTCGCTGAGGACCGTGGGGGAGACCCCTTAGCGGTTCAAAAATCGTTCAGAAAGTGACTCGTAGTCACCTTCCAGGAGCAGCCCGAAAGGCGCACTGCGCTTTCTTTGGGATCGAGCCCCTTATATACGTGCTGTGCGGCTGACATGCGCCGGGTCAGTTCTGAAGCGATCGATCAACGTGTTCAATCATGGGCATTGTGGCTCGTTCGTCGTCCAAGCTCATCGTAGTCGAATCGAAAGCGTATCGTGGCCGAGTGGAACGGCTATGATTGGCGCCACGTGCTTCTCACTTGGACGACGATTAGGCCACGTGGCGCAAGGAAATTACGTGGCCATATCGTCGTCCAACCGCTTTGTAGTTGAGTCGAAAGCCAATCGTGGCCGAATAGAACCCCCCGACTCCCTGAGTGTAAGCCCTTTTGAGGGTCGACGAGATCGGCTGTCACTGCCGAAAGTAACACGAGCAACTGTCACCTCTAAAGGCCCTCTTCACGATAAACTTCGTCATTAAGTTTCTCATCGAAAACAGTTCTGATAGCTGCCAGAAGCAGAACAGCGTCAAAGGAAAGGGGCCAAACGCGCTTTCAAAGGCAAAAAGCCGATTAGAACCTCAGACAACCTCTAGTAGTCTAACAGAATAGCAACAGTAGCCACGTTATTCGCTGGGATGCTTCCCAAAATTTACCATTTTTTGCGGCCGTTACTGTCGCTATTCTCGCCACAGCTGTTCGGCTGGTAGCTGGCAGAAAGACTGAACTTCGAGCACTAGTAGCCGGCGAGAAAACTCGCTTGTAGCCGAACCGTAAGCATGTTAATCGAGGCCCTCTTCCCTCACAATTTGCAGTAGGGACGGCCTTCCCATAGGCAGACGTCTGGGGCCATATGCATATCATCCCCAGCGGGAGAGGATGGGAGCCCCCGTCCCCACCAGGGATGTGCGGAAAATTCAGTTTTCTGATTTCTGTTTTCTGGCCGTTTTGGCCATTCTGTTTCTATTTTCTAAAAAATTTGCGAAAATCAGATACAACAGCAGAAAAAATCAACAAAAACCAGGTCCGTTGGACAGTGCAGCTTGCTTAGATTTTACGTGGTTTTGCTCTTATTTGTGTTCAATTGTTCCGCCGTGTGCCCCTCTTCCAGACTGGGGCCCCCATCCCCCGTCGGGGGTGATTTGCACACGGCCCCAAGGAAGGGAAGTCCCCCATGGTCTGAAACGGGGTTCCGCCCCGGCTGCAGTTCATCGTGAAACGGCCTTTGAAGCGCAACTTTATTCGCAACGCTGCAAATTCTGCTACTGTGCTTATCTGGGTCAAATTCCAGTCCGCAATTGGGTCTCGACACGCTTTGCGACCGCGCGCTTTTGAGTCGGAAGAATTTCCAGCGCTTCAGCAGCCGATCTGTTGACTCTAGGTGGGTTTTAGGAACTGGAAACCAAACAAAATTGAAGAAAACTGTATAAAAAAGCCATATCGAGTCGGCTTTGGAGCTGGAAACTCGACTGACTCGAGCGCGCGCGGCCGCAAAGCTTGTCGAGACGCAATTGCGGACCGGCATTTGGCCCAGATAAGCACAGTACATTGAATCTAGGCGTAGGGTGTGTATTCCAAAGTTTTCGTTCGATGTTTTGTTTTGTTTATGACTAAAAAAGTGCGGGATCTCGTTAGGCCCTTCCGACATATTTCGGAGTTTCTTTTCAATCAGACTTTTTCTCGCTCTGTTGTGCCTCGGAAGTGGCGACACGCCTATGTGATTCCACTTAAAGGCATCTTTCGCGCTGGAAATCAATTTTCATTTTCCAGGCTCAATTTCATGATTGAGCCCGGTAGACCACTATGGTAAATTTTGGCGCTTCAAAAACGTTGGGCAATGTGGCTGGAATGCGTCAAAATGAAGATCCGCCACCAATTTTCACCAATCATCTAGCACGTTTTCCTAGAGTGTTGGTGCGACCGTAAGACCACATGAAAAACATTTACGGCACGAACTCCACATGCAGAAAAATTCCGAAAATTACAGTGACGAGGCCTCTAGAAGCAGAAAAACCTCAAAAAGGATTTTGGCGCGAAATTCAAATTCGTATTTACAATGTGTTCCGATTGAATTTTCTTTACAAATGAAGGTTTTTCATGGGCCCCTTTGACATTTTCGTTCACTAGAGAGGCCAAGCTACACAAAAACATAAAAAATAATGTACGGTTTTCCCCGTACGATGATCCTAATAGCTATAGGCCACTTAGTATAACATCAATTTTCTGCAGATTGTTCGAGAAAATAATTAAGAAATCGCTGGTAACTTACCTCGACTCCAGAAACATTTTGTCCGAACAACAGCACGGTTTTAGAAAAGGCGAATCTACCACAACTCTTTTGCTAGGATCTCTGAATGACTGGACCCTAGATTTGGACGAGAAGAAAGGCGTTGATGGGGTATACTTTGATTTCGAAAAAGCTTTTGATAAGTTCGTCAGCCACAACCTCTTCCATAAATTGGTGCTCGTTGGTGTTCACCCCACTATCATAAAATGGATTGAAAAGTTCTAAAATGACCGCACGTTTCAAGTGAATGTGAAGGGGACACTGTCTTCGGTAAGAAAAGCTCCGAGCGGTGTTCCCCAAGGGAGCTGCCTATCCCCCATCCTTTTTGATGTATACTCGTTTGACCTCCCTGGGACTATTGAAGAACTAGGTGTGAAATGTAAAATGTATGCCGATGATTCGAAAGTTAATGATACGGTAGGGACCTCAAACGCTTCAGGCGGCGTCTAGAGTTCAATCGCGGCGCGACGCGACGTTATGATTAGCCTACGTATCGATCAAGCGACGTCGCGTCGCGTCGTCGCTAGGTGTTCACAGTGAAGAGGCGCGATACATCGAATTCGACGCGCAAATTATATTCGCCCCGCGACCATCGCGTCGCGTTGCAATGCAACGCGACGCGATGGTCGCGGAGCGATTGTCATAAATTTTCTTCCATCATCGGCGACTCAAGGGGCGTTTTTAATTTTCTCAAGACTTTTCAAAGACTAGGTTGATTGAAATTGTTATGGGTTATTGTATTGTTCTCAGACGATACTACAAACAATTTTGTCTTCGTATTTAAGGACAGTGTGATGAGGGTGATGGTTTCAAAGAGTTGACGAGCTATAAAGTTTTTTTACGGTTTACAAAAGACACTAGCATAATTCGGTCTCATTTCACCGAAACACCCCTATTCTGTACTATCAACTCCAGAAAAATTCTAAGCATCATTTGCTCCCGATGTCTTTTTGATTGTTTCGTCATTAAAGAAGCAAGTTGTCGCAACGAAAACAAAAATGTGCCATAATAATACAGATATAAGATGAAAAAGGTACATTACACTTAACTAGACAGAATAAGATCAAATATTGATTAGTTTTGCATGGGTAAGGAAAATTTCGGAAATTACGCAATTGCGCGTAGTCGCCTAGCGTTCGCGCGCCGTTCACACCTTGATTTCCTCGCGACGCGATTTTCGCGTCGCGCTGACATGTGCCATCGCTTCGCGCCGCGAAAACTCTGAACGCCGCCTCACGCATCCAACTTGCTATTGATACTGTAACTAAATGGTCTCACAACAACATGCTCCCACATTCCTCTGAGAAAACAAAGGTTCTGCATTTAGCATTTTGGTTCGAATACTGAGGCAAGGTATAGTCTAAATGGCACCAAACTTAGTGCGGCTGATTCAGTCAAAGACCTAGGTTTTGTAATCGATTCCAAACTCACGTTTGATCAGCGCTTAAAAAGTATAAAAGCTAAAGCAGAACACCGACTTTTCCTTTCGTTCAAATCCCCCGAGACTAAAAATCCGATTCTCCTCACTAAAGCGTATAAAATGTACGTTCGTTCAATTCTGGAATACGGAACTTGCATTTACTTTCCAAATAAGAAGACCATGATCAAGAAACTGGAAAAGGTGCAGAATAGTTTTACCAGGAAGTTGTTCATTCGTTCGTTGGGATTCACGTACGCGAGTATCCCACGTTGGCTGATAAGAAACAAGATGCTTAAAGGCATCGTACGCGCTGAAATCCACTTTCCATTTTTTATGATCAATCCCTTCCTCGGGCCCCTGTGAGAACGTACAACGAGCTTGGCTGCTCAAAAACGTACCAATGTGAGCATAGAGGAAGTGGAAAGTAAGGAATTCCGTCAAAAGGGGCCGGCCCTTCCGTCAGTCATTTGGCACTTTCGCAATATTTGAGCAGAACGTCGTGTCGCTAAGTACAGGGCATGCCACTGTACGCTGACGCACCGTCGGACGAAAGTGGCATTATCGACTGGAAATTTCTCGTCACACAACGAGCGAGGACGATGTGCAAGGCCCAGGTGATTATTTTTGTTAGTCAGTGCAAGTCAGCGCAGTCAGAGCATTGTAGTCGTCGGCGAATTGTTTCCAACGCTGCGCCAATGGACAAATTGTAGAACTGCTCCTTGCGCCATCCGCGTAATTATCCCGAGTCGATGCCGGCGCGAATTTCAAACGATCTGCAGAAGGTTTTTAAAACGGTTCTTTCTTGAAAAGTTGACGTTTTCGATGGGGCTTTTCGCTAACTTTAGTTACTATAGGGGTGTAACAACTCAAAAACTCTCAAAAACGAGGCATGGTTTTCAGCGCGTACGATGCCTTTAAGGCTCATTCATAGCAGGTCGCCTCGACTAGTCGCGGCACTGCCAACAGGTACAAAACCCGTCGCGGCAACAGATCTTGCACTGAGTAGCGACGGATTGGAACAGTTTGCAGTTTCAGTCACGATCGCCGAGCGACTGGGGTATTTCATAGCTAGTTGAAGCCACCTGCTCGATTTTGCTAGGTCTCTTCAACTAGTCGCGTCGCTTCCATGATGGAAGCGATTCGTCTAGTCGAAGCGACTAGTCCGCAATCTTCCGTCACAACCTTGCGTATGTGGCGCAAAATTGCAGACTTAACACTTCACTCGCAGAAAATACGGCATGTGAAAGGGAAAAAACGTGTACTTATCATACATTTAGGATTAGAGAGATGAGAAAATTCAATAAGGCTACCGAGAAATCACATTTCATGCAGAGCTTTCGGCAATTACTAACGTTAGTTGAAGTTTTATGTTGCTGTACAAGCAAATTGCATCCCGTCGACTTTTGAAGCCATGTTTTTGTTGGAAAACTATGCTAGACTAATTTATTTAGAAGATTAAGGCACCAAAGTCACAAAAAATCAGGAGGAATCAGCAAAAACAGAGAATTTTTTTTAATTCCTGCGACGTTGTCCGCAATTGTCCGTGATTTTTACGCAAAACTGCGGCCGCCCGAGCGACTCGAAATCAATGAACGAAGCGATTTCAAATCGCGGCAGTTTTGTTGGTCGCTTCGACTTCAAGTCAAGTCGAAGCGACCAGCTATGAATGAGCCTTTAAAGGCAGCATACACGCTCGCAAACATGGTCGAGATATCAGCGTGAATAGGCCCGCACGGCCCCTACCATGTCCTCAACGACATTTCAAGCTCTGGTAAACATCCGGGATGACAATATTTCACGAATCATGTCTCGCACCGCCCGTATTTTCACACCCCTTTGAGTAACAGAATAAAAAGTTAAACTTGAGAAAACATGTGATAATTGAGAGTGATAGCACTATCGAAAGGGAGTGCACGAGAGAATCAGCTCGATTTACCTGGATATAACATGTTTGTGCACTGATGAAATCCTCCATTTTCAAAAGCCAGCCGGAGCAGAGCGGCATTTTCGAGAGTGGACGAGAGTTGATCAGCGTTTAGACATGTTTTGCTCAAGTAAACCGAGCTGTTTTTCTCGTGCACTCCCTTTTGATAGTGCTATCACTCTCAATTATCACATGTTTTCTCATGTTTAACTTTTCATTCTGTTAGGGGCTGAGCAGAGTGCCACCGCGGCGCGGCGCGGCCTGATGATGAACGGCCGTATCGACTGATCGCGCCGCGCCGCGGCCATCGCGTGCCGGTCAGAGTGGGCCGGCACGCTTACTCGAAGAGGTGTGAAAATACGGGCGTGCGAGACATGATTCGTGAAATATTGTCATCCTGGATGGTTAACATCGCTTCAAACGTCGTTGACGAGATGGTGGGGGCCGTGCGGGCCTATGTATGTATGCTGATATCTCGACCATGTTTGCGAGCGTGTATGCTGCCTTTAATCAGGAAACGCTAGACCTTAGGCGCAGGAAAAATGATCTAATTATTGTATATAACATTCTTAATCGAAAAATAGGTCTCAACAGTAGAAAATTTTTCGAGTTAGCATTATCCAGAACGAGAGGTGAGCGGTTCAAAATTGTTTTTCATCAGCCTCGAACTTCGCTAAGGCGCGGCTTTTTCACTTGTCGAGCTGGATCGGAGTACGCAAAGATGAGCAGGGCTACCCAAAATTCGGACAGTCTTGCGATTTTCGAAAAACAGCTGTCTTCTTACCTGCACTAGGGTTATTCATTCGTTTTCCGTGGCTTTTAGGTTTTCCTTGTTGAATATGGCTTTGAAATTCCATCGCTCACTTTTTCATTGTGCGTTTACTCTCTTCTCATTTCTATTTTGTTTTGCTACGTTTTACATGTGCATCACATGTAATAAATTTAAATATTCATCTTCTTCGTGGGCTTACCTGCGCGAAAGCAAAGAAAAAAATAGACGCGGTCTTTTTCGCGCTGTCGTGATATCCTCATGAGAAGATGGATATGGCCATTACAAAAGGGGAAATAAGGGAAAATAAGAAGTTCCAAGGGCATGTTGGGATATAAGAAATTCTCAAGCTCAAAAGGCCTCATCACTGGTTGGTTAGCATCTGTCATGGCGTCTCTCTTCCTACTGCTAGATGGCCGACCGTGAAATTCCGCCTTTGCAGCCCACGGTAGCGTTTTTTACGGGGCTATTACACTATGGATACACAATATTGAGGTCTCGAATTTCGAAATTCTCATTTGACTTGATTCAAACAAGGATCTGAAAGAAAAGAAGAAAACTAATTCAGGTGCATGTATAAAGACATGGAGACAGTCACGCAACCAAAGGGGAGCTGGTTGAAGATCCTTAGCGCCGGCTAGAAGTCATTAAAAAGTAATGCCCTCCACTACGGGCGTCCTGTCGTGCTATGCGATAATTGGCAGCGTTCGCTAACCAATTATCACTGCGGTGGCCATTGAACCACGATGATCGTTTCTGGGCTGGGGTTTGTGGCATCTTTGAAAAAATTCTTCACAAGTCCCTAATCATAGAGTGGAAAGAGCATAATATCATCAATACAGACAGGATAAGGCTTCGTCAAAGAGGAAAGTTCTAGATATAGGCGACTACGACAGCACTAGTGGCCAGTACACATCCGCATATATATCGTCATAGCAACATCGATGTCCAACTACATACATACTCCTGCGGCCAGCTGTTAACACCATAGCACTCGACGCAGTCGTGAAGAAGCAATTGTCTGAAGGAAGAAATGGCGGGAAAAAAGCGTATGAGCATGAAATGGGCGCAAAAGCGAAAGATCTTCCAACAGAAATTATAGGAGCTTATCAGAAACCAGCTATTTAATGCGTACATATGCTGTTTGACATTCGGGTAAACTCGCCCCTTGATATTCATTTCTCAGATATCTGTATGTTAAAATCTTGTCCACCGTTTGAAAGCTGGCATATACAATTTCACTGAGCTCTGAAAAGTACGATTTCACTAAGCTCTTGAAGGTCCGCTCAGCTGTGAAAGTCTTGCTATTCTTTGGCGGGATGAAAACTTGCACCATAGAGGTTGCCGAAAAATGTCGCGTGTTTTTTTGCGTACGCTACATTGCGTACCCCGGTACATTACGGACAACAACTCAGAAAGTCGAGAGGTCCGATTCGGCCACGATAGGCTATCTAATCGGGTACCTAGTCGAGTTGAAAGGAACCTTCGCAGTAGCACGTGGCGTGTTCGATAGGACTACGTGGCGCAGAGAGATCTAACTTCTGTCACACTCTATTTCCTAAGCTAAAGCACGTGGTCTGTTCGACAGGACCACGTGGCGCAGAGAGACAAACCCCATGCCGCACCCCCGTTTCCCCCGCAGCAGCACATCGTCCTATATAATAGAAGCACGTGGCGCCGGGGCGGGGTATCACCCCTTCGATAGGGCTCATCCAACAAGGATACGGTCCACGTCACGGCCTGCAGCAAGGGATCACCCCCATCGCAGTCCGCGACAAGGACATCATCCTCGCCGCGGTCGACAGCGGGGGAGCTTCCCTCGCTGATCGTGAGAGAGATTCCCTCAGCGGTAAAAAGCCTTCCAGGAAGTGGTTCGTAGTCACCTTCCAGGAGCGGCCCTAAGAGATCGACTGCGCTCTAAATGGGATGGTGCCTCTTGTATACGTGCTGTGCGGCTGATATGCGCCTGGCCAATTGTGGAGTGATCGATCAACGTGTTCAATCATAGGCATCATGGCTCGTTCGTCGTCCAAACCACATTGTAGTCAAATCGGGTGGTGGCCATCGTGTATTCCAACCTCTGAAGAGACAGGAGAAACGGGAGAGACGTGGTATGTCGCTGGCCCTGAGTTGCGTTCAGACAGGAACCTCGCTCCACACCCGTTTCTCCCGCCTCTTCAGGGGTACACGATGGCCAGCACCCAGTCGAATCGAAAGCGTGTCGTGGCCGAATGGAACGGCTGTGATTGGCCGCACGTGCTTCTCATTTGGACGACGATTAGGCCACGTGGTGCACGGAAAGTACGTGGCCGTATCGTCGTCCAACCGCTCTGTAGTCGAATCGAAAGCCTATCGTGGCCGAATAGAACCCCCGATTCTCTGAGAAGATTGGGCGTGCTCATCACGAAATCTTCTCAGGGGGTCGGGGGGGTCTATTCGGCCACGATTGGCTTTCGACTCGACTACAAGGCGGTTGGACGACGATATGGCCACGTAATTTCCTTGCGCCACGTGGCCTAATCGTCGTCCAAGCGAGAAGCACGTGGCGCCAATCATAGCCGTTCCACTCGGCCACGATACGCTTTCGATTCGACTACGATGAGTTTGGACGACGAACGAGCCACAATGCCCATGATTGAACACGTTGATCGATCGCTTTAGAACTGACCCGGCGCATGTCAGCCGCACAGCACGTATATAAGGGGCTCGATCTCAAAGAAAGCGCAGTGCGCCTTTCGGGCTGCTCCTGGAAGGTGACTACAAGTCACTTCCTGGACGATTTTTGAACCGCTAAGGGTCTCCCCACGGTCCTCAGCGAGGGCTCCTCGCTGTCGACCGTGGCGAAGGTGATGTCCCTGTCGCGGACTGCTGTGGGGGTGATCCCCTACTGCGGTCCGTGACTTGGACCTTATCCTTGTTGGGGAGACCCGCTCCTATCGAAGGTGTGGGAGCCCGCCCTCAGCGCCACGTGCTCATATCGAACAGGCCACGTGCTGCCGCGTGGGAAACGGGGGTTCAGAGAAAGTTTTGCATGTTTGGGCTACGTGCTCCTATTGAACAGGCCACGTGCTGTAGCGTGGGAAATAGGGTGCGGCAAAAGTTTTGCCTCGCTGCGCCACGTAGTGTTATCGAACAAGCCACGTGCTGCCGCGTGGGAAATAGGGGTGCAGCAAGGGTTTTTTCTCTCTGCGCCACGTAGTCTTATCGAACAGGCCACGTGCTCCACGGAGCAGCACGTGCTGCTGCAAAAGTTCCTTTCAACTTGACTAGGTACCCGAATAGAAAGCCTATCGTGGCCGAGTAGGACCCCCCGACTCTCTGAGTTGCTGATGGTTTCCTGCACTGAGTTCTTGCAGTACCCTTTCATCCTTCACTTTCTTTTGTTGCTTCAATATGTGTTACTATTGGTGTAGGGCATCGATCGAATGATTTCACATCCAAATGCTGAGTGCGGCTTTCTAATTGAATGACACGGGCAATACGTTATTTCTGGGGTTCAACAGAAAGTGCTTACTCCCTAAAAAGGTGGTTAGTCATGATATTATTCCAGCTACCCCGCCGCACACCAAACCTGGAGAAGAGGAGCCCCTGGGTGAGAAGACACAAAAAGTCCCTAAAAGGATTACGTGAGAACTGGTCCGCACCGCGATTCCGTAAGCTCTGATACTTGGGATTACGCTTTGAAAAAACAGACTGCCTAAAAACTCACTTCTTTGGCCCTTGGTCTCCTGATTTTGAAAGAGGAGGGAAACTCCGAGTTGGTTCGGAGCTTTTCGTGAGTGGAAAGTTAGGGGCGGAGTGGCTCCCCGGCAACGCTACTCTACGCACTAATAATGCACATGCCGTAAGGCGGCGTTCAGAGTTTTCGCGGGGCGACGCGATGGCACATGCCTTGGCAACGCGAAAAGCAGGTCGCCTGGAAAATCAGATACGATCGCTGGGAGATTACGCGGAAAGGCGTACGTACGCGATTTCGCATGAACAAGCAACAGCAATTTTTAACCAGTTAGCAAAAGTTCTTTCGTGTTTGTTTCAGTGCAAGTGGTCCCCAGTACGCCCATTTTATTGTTTTTATTGCGAAATTTGGATGTGTTAATGAAAAAACTCTGAAGAGAACTAGCAATGAGCTTGCCTTTGCGTGAGGACCGTCGCGTCGCTTGACGCGGAGCGCTCATCATTTGTGCGTCAAATCCGATGTATCGCGCCACTTCACTGTGGCCACCTAGCGATGACGCGACCGCCGCCTAGCCAAAATGTGAAATCGATCCGCGCCCCCACCACCAGATTATTGGCGGTAAATTGACTATGTGCCTCTGCCGCCGGTATAGCTTTCTTGTTTCTAACTGGCGCATGGGCTGTCTGCGCTGTAGGATGGTACACTCAATGGAAGCACTGTATTCTCTGTAAAAAGTCAGAGTTTCCATCACTCATGGCGCGCGCTGCTGCCTCCGGCTGGTCTCCTGTGTCTCACCGCAGCCTCCGCTCCGCACACACGCGAAGGAACAATCGAGAATTTAGTTTTTTCGCAGCCTATATAATAATAAGAATGTCCCGGAGATCAGCGTCTTTCATTGCGTATGCAACGCGCCCGAACAAACGCATTGTTAGCGACTAGCTCGCCGTGGTCTAAATACAAATGTGGCCGATTCTTCGAAGATAGTGTTCACGATAATCTTCGATTTCGAATTATCTTCTAGATCGATGGCTTGTCCCGGGAGTAGAGCTTAATTGACGAAAAAATTGGGAAATACGCACTAGGACACGAAAAACTGTACTCCCATCCCGCCTCTTTACTCTCCTTGTCAGTGGAACTGTTTGTTGTGACGATGGAATCTTTTGTGAACCCGTTCTTTGAAATTCTCTAGTCTTCTTCCATTTTCGATTGACCCCATTTTTCACCAGCGACAACCACCATGAACATGTTCATACAACGGACAACTAGTCCAGATCAGGAAATAATCCTACTGAAATGAGACGTTTTAGTACGTTTTTTTTAATTTTTGGTGATTATGGTAACACTCGGTGGCTAAGTCAGTGGCGGCTAGCTGGTGGCGGGGACGAGATGCTCGGCAACCGAGCCCATGGAGTGGAGCACCACTTCACCTGGTCCCGCCACGAGTACAGTATGCCTAAGATTCTCGAAGCTAATTAACGTGCCCCAGCTATTGATCGTGGCCGGCTGGCCTCACTCCGGAGTGTGGCCACGACGGCGTGCGGCAGCTCTCGACTTCTCCTGTTCGATGGTTCTCCACTGCAGTGGCCACCAGGCCGCAACTTCTGTTCCAGGCAATGCCTCATGGTCGGCCAAGATGTGTGGTCAACTGAAGAGGAGCTCTTGCTGCGTCAATCAACAACTTACCTACTACAACGAACTCCTAGTTAGCCTCGTATCCTTTGACTTGGCATCTGTGGGTGCGTGATTCACGTCCGCCTGCATGCCTCGTCATGAACGGGAATCGCTGTTTGTTCCGTACCCCTCGTGGGTAACTTGGCAAGGTCTGCGTCCCACGGGTGTAATGGGATTTTGACTGCGTTTAATCTTTATTTTAACGGAAAGAAGTCTCAAGAGAAGGATGTTTTGTCTTATAAAGAAGTTTTGCGTCACACAAGTATTATTTGTTGGTCATTACATCATATGCGTGTAAATGGTGGAATGTGCGATTTGGTACACGATGGTGAAACTCTAGTTCTGTAGGCCAGTCAAGCGTAAAACAAGCGGTACACGGACGGAGGCTGTGGGGCCGATCCTACGACAAGAACGTAAGTTAAGTGCGCCAGAACGGGGCTACCGTAATCTCACTCGAGTTGGCTCTTAATTTTTCCAAGTTTACACTCACTCACTCACTCACTCATCCCGTTAGCTGGCGTCTGGTGGAGCGGGATGCCCTCTCAACCAATACACTGCTGTAGGTGCCATAGGAGCTCGTGCGGCCTGAACGATGCGCTTCCAATCAAAACGGTTTGCAGCAACAAGTTTAGCGTTAAGGACACTGCACCGTTGAGTCTTCAGATCCTCCTCTATATGTTTGAGCCATGTCTTCTTCGGGGCCGTTCGTTGAATTCTCCACGATGGTGGGCGCTTACGCCACAGCGTACTGTACGGGAGACGGGACGGGTCCATCCTACATACATGTCCGAACCATCGCAGTCTTCTTGTCTGCAGCTGTTCTCCGACCGTCGGTTGATTCATGCAGCTCTTCCGTATATCGTCGTTGCAAACGATCACGAATCGTAATTCCAAGAATCTGGCGCAAACATCGCATCTGGAAGACTTCTAGCTTGACGAGGTCTGACTTTAGCAGAGTCCAGGTTTCCGAGCCGTATAGTAGTACGGGTATTATCAGCGCTCGGAACATTCGCACTTTAGTCTTCAGTGAAATGTTGTTTTTCTTCCACAAACACCAGCCAAGCGACGCAAACACACTAGACGCCTGCCCGATTCTGCTGCACACCTCTGCCGTAGCCGCAACTTTTCGCTCCTGCACTACCGACCCAGGGTATTTGAATTCCTTGACCTGCTGAAGCTCAACTCCTTCAAACTGAACAGATGCAGACGAACCATCGGATGTCATGACCTTGGTCTTCTCCTGGTTGATTCTTAAGCCGTAGGAGCTTGCAATCAGTGCCATATCGCTTATCCAGGACGTTGCCTCCGCATCAGTGTCCGTGAACACTGCGCTGTCATCCGCGAACATCAAATCTGTGACGTACTCATTACTTCCGTATTGAACGCCTCTTCTGTTCTCGAAGACCTTCCTCATAATAGCGTCCACAACAGTATTAAAGAGCAGAGGCGAGACCATATCGCCTTGGCGAACTCCAGCGGTAAAGGCAAACTCCTCGGACAACTGATCCCCAATGCGTACGGAACTGGTAGACCCTTCGTACGTTTCCTGGAGGAGCTTGACTATCTTCCTCGGTATGTGCTCGCTTTCAAGTGTTCTCCACAGCGCCGGCCAGTGAATACAATCGAACGCAGATTTGAAGTCTATAAATGTGATAACGACAAGCTTCCCAGAGCGAATTCTCTCTTCCATTAGCTGTCGAAGTGCGAAGATCTGATCACTGCAGCTTCTTTCTGGCCGGAACCCCGCCTGTTCTTCACGACTTGTTTGCTCACGATGACGCTGAAGTCTGTTCTGAATAACCCTCATGAAGACTTTGCTAACGATAGACAACAGACTGATCCCTCGGTAATTTTTGCAGTCTCTAGCATCACCCTTCTTGTGTATGGGCACGATTGTGGCACGTTTCCAGGTAGCTGGTATTTTCTCAGACTGCCAGATAAGAGCAATTAGCCGATGAATTTGGCGCAGCAAGACGTCTCCGCCAGCCTTGATGGCTTCCGCAGTGATTTTGTCCACTCCTGACGCTCTACCGTTTTTCAGTGACTTTGTCGCTGCCGTTAGTTCATCTACAGTGGGTTCTGCGTCGAGAACTGCATCTCCGGCCGCTTCAACTAGCGGTGGCTCGACAAGCGGTCCTTGCGGCGCTTCATGACTGTATAGTTCACCGAAGAACTGTCTCCATCGACGGAGGCGCTCGTCCACAGAGCGCACGAATGACCCATCTGCATTCCTGATACTATCGCTTGTTGGTTTCGTCCTTCCTCCGAGCCGCTTGAGTGTCCGATAGAGTTCGATAATCATGCCTGCTCGCAGACTCCTCCAAATCAGCAGCTACCTTATTCCAATACGACTCTCGTTCCATTTTCAATCTGCAACGAAGCTCTATGCAGAGCTGACGATATCGATCGAAATCGGTCGATTTCGCTTTCTTCCTTTCTTCTATGAGATGTATGGATTCATCTGATATCCATGGCTGGATTCGCTTACGAGGGGCAGGACAAAGTGGCTCTGCACATTCCACGATGGTGGCTGCTATCTGCTGTTCTTTTTCATCCACAGATGCATCGTCTGCCAACAGCGCAAACCGATTCGACAGTGCCATTTGGAATAACTCCTTCGTCTCAGGTACCATCAAATGTGCCCAGTTGAATTGGCCTTTAGATGGCTCCACAATCCTAGCTCGTTGTAGACGAAGCTTCACTACTGCACATAGAAGGTAATGATCTGAACCACAGTCGGGTCCTCTCATCGCACGAACATCCTTGAGCGACGACCTGAAACGCGAGCTCATCAGCACGTAGTCTAACAAAGCTACGTCTCGTCCGGAAGGATTTCTCCACGTCAACTGATGCTTTCTGCGATGCTGGAAGTGACTGTTTCCAATAATGAGTCCATTGAAAGCTGCAAACGTGAGCAAGCGCAGACCATTGTCGTTCATGTCACCAACGCCAAATCGGCCCAATACTGCTTCCCAGCCCATCCTGTCTTTTCCAACATGTGCGTTGAAATCACCTGCGACTAGAACGTCTCTCTTTGAAATCGTATTCAGAACGTCCTGAAGCTGAGCGTAAAACGCGTCCTTGTCGGAATCCGGGCTAGGCTTTGTCGGCGCATAAACTGCCACAATATGTGTCCTTATAGTTCCTTATAGCGTGAGGACAGCGATTCTGCTAGAGATAGGCTCGAATGTCACAACGCTTCCAGCTGCTTTCCAGTTCAGCATGAATCCAACGCCTTGATGGTGTCCGTCACTACCGGAGTAGTAAAGCACCATCCTTTCTCGACTATCTGGCACCTGGACAGTCATTGTTCCACTTCCACTGATCCTTAATTCAGACAGGGCGGCAACCGATACCTTCGACTTCAACAGTTCCCTGGCAATGATTTCTTTCTGCCCGACGTAATGCCCTGATCGCACATTCCATGCCGCGAACCGCACCTCCTTCTTCGGCGTTACCAGTCGTCCACTGTTCTGTTTACACTCCACTTTCGCAACATCTTGACAACCGGTGGTGCTGTTTTCCTGCTTTGTAATCTAGGCAGATCCTCACCCGCTGACCCCTGGAGAAGGAATGAAGAGAGTGAATGAAGACACACCGCTCTCCACTTCTTTTATGTTCTAGACTTTATCTATTGGATATCACTAACTTTGTTTACGACAGCCGAATTGGGGTTGTATACCATCATTCCTGAGATTACGGTAGCCCTGTTCTGGCGCACTTAACTTACGTTCTTGTGATCCCACGTGAGAAACAATAAAATACCATATATGTGCTCATCCAAGTGGCAAGCTTAAGCCAGAAGAGATGAACATTTAGCGGAATCTGAGACGTACGCGGCCAAAATCATATTCTTACGAACCAGTTTTATACCAACAAATAGATGCATGAAACTATACATAAATACACATTTTGTGATCTTTCACACCCTTCGATAACGAAAGCCATTGCATACAATAGTCGCTCACATCTGCACTCTCAGCCGAAGTGAGTTGCGGTGCGAGCAGTATCGAGCTTCTTGCGGCATAAGAGGTCAGTAGCTAGGGTTTGCTTCAGATGTTCCTCGAGGTTTTACAAAACAGTATTCTGACAGCTGCAGGTGTGAGCCCGAACATAAATATTCGGTGCGCAGAATTCCCTGAGACAGCGATCATTGTTGTTCGAAGAATTCGGCACATACCGGCAGCCGAGGTGCCAACTATGACGGAGGCCTAAATACCTCAGGTGATATTAAAAAAGACGACATTATCGTTGCCCAACAAAAGGATAAGTGGGGGAGGGAGGGTAGTATCGGAGAACTTTCAGGGTTTTTCGAAAATTTCTTCCAGTTTTTGCTGACCACTTTTTACAGGGGAGTGGGGGTTATTTGGGGTGCTGAACACAAACCATGGGGTCCGCTTGCCACTAATTTGTGGGTTATTGTAGATGACGGTAGGTATAATGCCATTTAGCTGGCGTAATCTACCTTAGACATCGGGAAATGGGTAAAGGGAGTTAAATACGTGTTCTCTATCCCAAATGACCCCCAAAGAGAAATTTTGAACAGAATCTGATACACTGACCAAAGTACCATGTACTCAGCGAGACCTAATGTAACCCGAAAAGAGATAGACGGACTTCAGATTCGTGTTAAGCACTCCAAATAACCACCATAGAAAATTTCCGAACTATTTCTATTGCAGCAATTCGGAAAGTCTAGGCCGTAAAAGCTCCCCCGATGGGAAGCCTCAAACGAAATAATCGAAAACTTTGGAAAATCGACAGATAAACCACAGATTCGTGACCCGCACCCCAAACACGCTCCCAAAGAGAATTTTAAGTCAAACCTGGAACATTTTCTTGAACGTTTCAAAAGTTCCCGCGATGGAAAGCTTTATACGACTTTTCAAAAATTAAAAAATGCACCTTAGAACGTAATGAGCACCCAAAACACCCTAAAAGAAAGTTTTGAGAAAATCCCGTGCTATGTTCCTGAGCAACTGGAAAATGAATTGTTGTGTACCCTTTGTTTTGCAAAGCCATGGAAAATCCATTTCTGGAATCTACTGAAACATTCAGGGAATTTCCAACACGGATTATTTATGCTATGTCTCACACCTAAAACTATCAAGACACGGTCGGTAAAATCTAGCTGGGAAAGTAAACGCAAGCCCGTAAGCAATGCACCGATGAACACACCAAGTCGGACTTCCTACACATACCAATCAATAGACACATATATACAAAAAAGAATGACACCCGTGAACAGAACAATCGCAAACACCTGAAGAATGAAAGATACATATATGATTCAAATATGGCAATCAAAGCAACCATATTGAAAAAGGGTAATCCTATTTCAACTCCAGCCGCTTCGCGGCTGAAGCGATTCAATTAACGCCCCCGACACCAGCGCACGCGTGTGCCCTTTAACACTTAAAGGCACAGTACACCGTCAGATATGAATTTTGAGATTTTCATGTAATTGTGTAGAAGACCCCTTCTGTATATCACGCGCCAAATGCGAGATCTCAATTCCTCCAAATAAGCGAGATATAAGCGACCACCAAAGGCCCGACCCCCTTCGCTCACCACCACAGGCCCGACCCCCTAACAGATTTTCGAACTCGATAGATGGATGAATTCCAACAAGTCGGCGTTCTTCAGCCCATTACCAGACTGTATCCTTATCCTGGCTTTCTCTCACGCAACGGTAGCGAATGAAGAGAAATACAGGCCTGAGACAACTCGTCCACCAATTTTCCACCCTCAAATTCCAGGCATCTTTGAGGAGCCATAACTCTGTACGCAGGGGGTCTTGGACGATTTCAGAGATACCACTGTGATCAGCGTGTGACTCTCTCCAAGATAAGCATAAAGTCTGAAAAATAATTCCCTGGGTGTCCTGTGCCTTTGAGAGACCGCGCGTTCCATGGCCAATCATTTCAGGGGCCGAACGCATCAACAGGCCGGTTTAAGGCAGGGGCAGGGCAGTCTACGCCTTCGAAAATGTCCGTAAATCACAAAATCAATCGCGCCCCTGCTGCCCCAGCTAGGAGGCTGGGGCAGCTAGAACAGCGAAAAACACTGCTGGGGCACGATCGATTAGATGATCTACTGTCCTCGCATTGCGATCGTCGAAGACGCTGACTGCGCTGCTCCTGTCCCAACCCGGCGCTATGATGCATCTGGCCTCTGAAGGGTTTCAGATCTCTGATATCCTTCTGATGCGTCTGCTGGGACATCTGCTAAATCAAGTCGCCCTCCACGATGTTGGGGCCAGATGCATGACATTGTCGCAGTTTGCAAAGTAGATTCTGTGACCTTGCATACACGCCATAATGCAAACCATATAATTAAAGCGCTGACAAAATGTTATTCCATTGATGTTTTCTTCCTCGACCGTCGAATTACTGCAGGAAAGTCCTTGTATTTGAATACTCTTCTCATTGTGAAGCTGCCTATGCTTTTTTTGATGGTGTTTTGACAAATTCAGCCCACAGAATAATCAAGTGGTAGAAGTTGGCGACTTTTCAAGAATGTAGGTCTTGCAACGACACAGTGCGCGTTGCGGCAGCGTGCATCAATGTTAAGTGCGGGTTTCGTCCGCGTTTTTCTCCGTTAAACTGTTTCCTTTGAGACGCCTCAACACAATGGAGGTTCTCAATTGAAGCGGTTGTTTAGAGATTCCAGCAGCTTACCACCGGTGTATAATTAAGGTCTTACGGGTTTGCAACAACAAAGCGATGTGCTGCAGATTATCCACACCAAAAAGCAAGAACAAATCGTATAACGGAAAGGCGGCAATGTTGCGGAGGGCGACTTGATTTAGGAGATGTCTCAGCAGACACAACAGAAGGATATCAGATTTTAAAACCTTCAGAGCAAAGGTACAGGAACTAGTATACAGTGCGTTCCATAATTATAGCGACACCCTCCAAAACACCGGTATCAAGGCTCGCACAAACTTTTATTGGACGGGTTACTATTGATCTCAGTGCACCCGAAAACCCTTGTTCGCTAAATTCGACAGAAAAAATATAGAAACAAGAGTTATCTGGTACTTCACCTTCCTTCAAAATGGCCGTTTCATTATTATAGCGACACTTTACATTGGAATTGCTCTTCTCGTGAATTTTTCAGAATATTTCCCGTTTCAAGTATGGTATAAGTAGAGGCATTTATCCCTAACTAACTTCAATTATGGCGTCCGGTACAGCCCTCTCTGAGGGCAAGATGAGCCAGGTTCTTGTGCTGCACAATGCGGGCCTAAGCGCTAGAAGGATTTCAGAGGTAATCCGTCTTCGTCAAGCCACAGTTTTCCGGTTTCTGCATGATCCTGAGTTGCATGGTTCCAAGGAGGGCACTGGGAGATCCAGAAAGCTCTCTGGTCAAAACGAACGCCAGATAGGACGGCTTGTGTCGAACTCACGGTAAATGAAGTCTGAGCTCAACTTTCGATGCCAGTATCCAAGACGGCAGTGTTGAGGGCGATAAAACGCAACTCGAGCATCAAACACTCTAGAATGTGTCCAGCTCCTCGCATCTTTGAGTCACACAAGATAGCACGACTTTTCGCCGAAAAGAACATGGAGACTGACTGGTCTAAGGTATGCGGTAATTCAACTGAGGTTTCTTCAGAGTTAACATTGTGTTTGGGTGATTTTTTTTCGGACGAGAAAAAGTCCAACCTGGATAGACCGGATGGATATACACACTATTGGCGAGATCTCTGCAAGGAGCCGAGGTACTTCGCCAAACGGAATTTTGGTGGTGGCAGTCTCATGGTACGGGGTGGTTTCTATGAAGGCGGTAAGCTTCAGATCGCCTTCACTTACACTCGGATGAATTAAGCCGACTACCATGAGGTGTTGCGGAGCTGCCTCCTGCCTAAACTCGCCCGACTTCGGCATGATGGTCTCGCTTTCCAGCAAGACAATGCGTCAGTTCATGCAAGTCGCTCCACTAAAAAGTGGTTGGAGGAGCTTAATGTTACTGTTCTAGACTGGCTAGCCTGTTTCCCTGACATAAACCCCATCTTGGTTCGTCGAATATACGGTGGAGGCAAGACGTACGAGTCAGTTGAGGAACCCAAGAGAGTCGTAATCAATGCCTGGAGCAACTTGGGCACAGGATTGCTCAAACAACTAGTCGACTCCATGCCGAAACGAGTTATCCAGATCATTTCTAGGCATGGAGGAGTGACGATAGACTATTGCAGTGCTTTGGAAAGATTTTATTCTTTGATAAAAAGTTGAATAATTAAAGTGTCGCTATAATTATGAAACGGCCATTTTTAAGGTGAAGTATCAGATAATTCTGGTTTCTTTATATTTTTCTGTCAAATTTTGCCAGGTTCTCAGGTGCGCTGAGATCAATGGTAACCACGCCATCCAATGAAAAAGCGCGTGGGAATTGATACCAGTGTTTTGGAGGGTATCGCTTCAATTATGAAACGCACTGTAATATGCCAAGCACTTATTCACCTCAGCACCTAGAACCATGAAACTAAACAGTACCCGACCCTTATAACTCCCTGGCTCACACCTTTGCCTTAATGGCTACCTTCTTTGGTTGGCGTCTTAGTCGTAATATCAGTCGTTCGTGTCCTTTGGTAGGTTCGCCATGTGATGCACCATCGGTACTATCGATGAGGGCTCTTAGCAAAGAACCGCGGCCAAGCTCGACTTCCATATCCTCAAACATTGGTGTTTTTGCCTGCTCGGCCTTTTTGTGGAGTCTTCTGCAGTCCGAAGGCTCCTTAAGTAGTGGTGGAGGAGAAATCTGAGCGGCAGAGGTTGGACTGTCTATGCGCCGATGACATAGATCTTCTCTGGTGGTGTACGACCAACAGTCAGTCGAGCAGTTGTTGTCATCCAGTCCAAAATCGACATGAACGAATTGACCATTAGAAATCGCCGGCAATATGACACTATAGGTTCTGTCGAGTGACCAGAGCTCTGACAGAGAAGCCCTCTGATGATTGGATTTGGGCAATATTGCAGCACAAAAAGATGACTGGCTTGCTGCTGCAGAAGACGAAGTGGGCTGGGTTGAGCAGATATCTGTGGAGATCTGATATTCTGCAGATTCTTTAAGCTTGCGAAAACTTGATCTTGTGAATCGGACTCCTCTGGTTTCAGTCACCTCTGGTATTTCTCGCTCTCTCAAACGTCCAGAACGACTTCTGAAATCAGCTGTAGTAAGTGACGCAGATAAACCCAACGTGGTTTTAGAGCGATCATCCGGCTGGGGAACAACCGATTAAAGTCAGCATACAGGCTCACAAACATGGTCAAGATTTTAGCATAAGTAAGTCCGCACGGTACACAAGATGTTGTCAACGACGTTTGAAGAACTGAAAACCATTCAGGATGACGGTATTTAAGCATCTCTGTCTCGCACACCCGTATTTAACCACCGCCCGAGTAACAGAATGGAATGTTAAACTCGAGAGAACATGTGATAACTAAGAGCAATAGCACGGTCAAATAGGAGTGTACGAGAGAAACAGCTCGATTCACCTAAATGTAACATGTTAGATCACCGACGAAGTCCTCCATATACACATATACAAATTTTTCGTGGTTCCCGAAAATGAAAGCGGGTTCCGCGTGGAAAGCTTGGCTGAGTATCTGTTAAGCCCACGCGTGGCCCGCAGCCAATTTTCGCGCGCGTCCTTTGCGTTTTCTTATTTTTTTTTAATTTTAGAATTTTAGGTTTTTTTTGGTTCTTTGCTATTTGTTATTTGTTGTATATATTTTCAGGTGAATGTGCTGCACGTGACGCCACCGAAGGAGCTTTTCAAGGTGAGCACAGTTTTTGAAGCTTGTTGCCTACAACCATAAAAATGCCGCTCATTGCCGCATTTTGTGCAACAAGTGCACAAAATGCGGCATTTTTATGGTTGTAGGCAACAAGTTTCAAAAATTTTACACACCTTGAAAAGCTCCTTCGGTGGCGTCAGTTGCAGCACATGCATCTGAAAATATAATCAAAAATCATTGCAGACTTTTGTGCAACAGGCTAGAAAATCGATATTATTGATCGGTATTTATCGATGACTGATGAGCAAAATTGTAACGAAACGAATACTCCGTAGAGAGAGGGGGGTCGGCGAAGCCGGCCCATCGTTCGGCGAAGCCGAACGAACATTAAGCGGAGGGCGGCCGGCGAAGCCGGCCCTTTCGTTCGGCGAAGTCGAACGAATACTATGTAGAGAGAGGGGGTCGGCGAAGCCGGCCCATCGTTCGGCGGAGCCGAACGAATACTACGTAGAGATAGGGGGTCGGCGAAGCCAAACGAATACAACGTAGAGAGAGGGGGGTCGGCGGAGCCGGCCCATCGTTCGGTGGAGCCGAACGAATACTACGTAGAGGGGAGTCGGCGAAGCCGGCCCATCGTTTGGCGAAGCCGAACGAATACAACGTAGAGAGAGTGGGGTCGGCAAAGCCGGCCCATCGTTCGGCGGAGCCGAACGAATACTACGTAGAGAGAGGGGGGTCGGCGAAGCCGAACGAATACAACGTAGAGAGAGGGGGGTCGGCGAAGCCGGATCATCGCTCGGTGGGCCGAACGAATACTACGTAGAGGGAATCGGCGAAGCCGGCCCATCGCTCGGCGAAGCCGAACGAATACTACGTAGATTGCTAAGCGGGGGGGGGATCGGCGAAGCCGGCACATTGCCGGCGAAGCCGGCCCATCGTTCGGCTAAGCCGAACGAGTAATAAGCAGAGGGGGGTCGGTGAAGCCGGCCCATCGTTCGGCGAAGCCGAACGAATACTACGTAGAGAGAGGGGGTCGGCGAAGCCGGGCGACGAAGTTGGATTTTTGTCTCACAAAGCTCGCTCTCTGCTAAGAGTTATGAAATGGTAGCCATTTTGGGTGTAAGCGAGATATGATCGGCGCCAGAGGGCAGCGGCGGAAAGGTACGGGTGTGCAAAGTATACGTGTCGTCATTGCGTGCCACCGCAGCCTGATTGAAGAATTTGAAGTATTGAAGAGGTGAAATGCTTTCGGTGCCATGTTTGTCTGTCTGCTCGTTTTTCGAAATGCGCAACTATACTACTGCCAGGGGGCACGCGCCTTCAAATAACGTGGCCGCCACGGGCTAGTGACCCGAAGGGTCACTAGTCTCCAAAAGCCGGCAGGGTCAGAGCGGCATTCTCAAACTTGGATGGGAGTTAACCGGAGTGTAGACATGTTAGAATCAGGTCAATTAGGCTGTTTCTCTCGTGCACTCCCATTTGATAGTGCTATCACCCTAACTTATTACATGTTTTTATTTTCAAGTTTAACTGCTCATTCTGTTAAAGAGGTTGGGAAATACGGGCGTGTAAGACAGGACTACTCAAATACTGTCATCCTAGATGGTTTTTACCGCTTCAAACGTCGCCGACGACATGGGAAGTTCCGTGCGAGCCTATTTATGCTGTAATCTCGATCATGTTTGCGAGCGTGTATGCTGCCTTTATGGTTTACCCTCAGCCCAGCCAAAATTTACTGACAGAGCCACTGTCCGCGATGAACTTGGCTTTCAGGTTTTTGTTTCACAATTAGAATATTCCACGGAATATTCCACAGATGAGCGTCAAAAAACGGAAGCGAACGCCGTCTCCAAAGAGAAAAACTGTTTATAGGACTGTTCCAGTGTTCTCATTGCACCTTCTTGGGTCCCACTTTTTGTCAAACACTGAAGTGTCCGATTCGGTTCGATGGGCAATCGATTCGACTACGAAGCGCTGTGAGCGACGATACGGCCCGCTGCTTCTCGAGCAGCACCGGACAATCTCGTCGTCTAAATGGCCCTTCGGGACCTCTCCTGGGAAGCGCTACCGTGTCTCCCGGTCGAAATCGAAATTTCAATAGCGGCTGCCTCCCCCCCACCCCTTGTGAGAGGTGAGAGCAGAAGCGGTTATGCAGGGCTGCTAGCAGAGACGGAGAGAAGCTTACTAGGTACGAGGTTCTCATCTGCGCTATCAACATTTCTCGGCGGCGGTACCATACTCGGAACCAGTCGTACGGGTGGACAATTTTGGATACGGGAATAATCTACAGAGTGATAGATATCCCAGTACTTTCTGGATTGTTCTTTTCTCTGTGCTCCCCCATTTTATGTACTAATTTGTATTCTGTAACTTTTTCTCTGTGTAAAGAATAATCTAGAAAGCCTAGGCAAATTGTATATAAACAGGTCGTTGTTGTCTTTGTTAACGTTGGCTCTTCACAATAAACTATTTCGGGCATTAACTGTCTCTCCACTCATCAAAAACTCAGGGACAGGACTGGCAGGAAGACTACGCGCTGCATTTCCGGAAGATATTGATAATTTTCTGCCGACTGAGATCAACGCCGCAGGCGGACCCACCCTTTCCGGTCACCGGCTAGGTGGCTAGGAACCCTCCCGCCTAACTGTTGTGTAGTCGCGAATCTTCTTGTCTACCCATCGGACACATCGTGTGAACCTGAGATGTTTACGGGAGGTTTCCGGATAGTCATGAATACCGCACACTCTTCTGAACGGTTTTTTGCTTTTGAGAGGGCCATGAACCCCGTTTTTTTTCGACGCTCTTCTGCTTCCAGGCGCTATCATAATTGTTTGTCACCGAAAACTAAAAAACAATGACGTTGATCGCGAACAGTGGCTTCCACCCACGGGGTACATTCTAATAATTGATTCGGCTTTAACATAGTGAGAACGGTCGACCGCGGAACTTCTACTCCAGATTTACAAGCCCTAGCCGAAGTAAGTAGAAGAACTCACTCTCGCGTTGAAATTCTCCGCTTGGTGAGACTCTGCTTCAACTCAGGATAATCACGAACAACCTGAAACTACAATGTCGTAATGGAGCAAACTGCAAGGAACTTAAATTTCTGTCATAGGTGAAGAAAAGGCTTCCACCAAACTTAGGCTTGCTAATCAGTAGTTGAAGTATTAGCGTAATTCCGCGCAAGAGCTTTGCGTCTGTGTACCCACGTATTTTTTCTCTTACTCATCTTAATCTCATCTCATTCTCTTACTCATCTCAATTTCATCTCATTTGTGAACGCAGTGGTCTGATTATTACATCGACATTCAAGAGGAATTATCGCCGCCATCAGCTTACGTGGCAGGGACCAACCCAGGTATCTCCAGAAGAGCAGCGGAAGCGGAAGATGACAACTTTGAAACTACAGCTCGACCTGACGAGGAATATTCCAGTATCGGACATTCGAAGATCTAGAGCTGTGTGGGATGTCGCATTCGATTCGGATCACCGTCCTGTTCTGTTGAACTTCACTGCGAGGATTCATAAGAGGAAGCGTAGGGCTAAGCCTCTACAGAGGATTGACATGACAAGTCTCAGAGATGAAGAATGCAGAAGGAATTTTCGACAACGCGTTTCTATTCACATCGGAGTACGGACGAAGAAGAAACTTTGCGACGCGTATTCTTCTGTCAAGTGCATCCAGGACGCTTCGAAAGAAGCACTCCTGGTTGTACAGCCTAAGAAGAAGTTCGCCTACGTCTAAGAAGAAACGACGTCTTCTTACAACAAGGTATGTGCTCTCCAAACTGCAGGAAACTTCGTGGAGGATAAGCGTCTGAGGAGGCAATTGCGTCGGTAGCTTCAAAGTGACCGCGAACGAGAGTGGACGTGTAGGGCTAAGGAGTTCGAGAAGGCTTGGGAGGAGAAGAATCCGAGAAAAGCCTACACGTTGTTACGACAGTATAGCGGCAAGATGAAGACAAGTTTTCCTGTCCTCAACACTACCAATGGAGTTGCAGTTGGTGATGCGACGCTGCCAATATGGAAGGATTACTTCAGTTCATTACTGAATCGTCCAGCGCCATCAGTACCTGAGCTCCCGCAAGCTCAGAGAGCGCATTACGATGTCAGTGAGGATCCGCCGACTGAGTCTGAAGTTTTGAATTGTGTTCGGAAAACGAAGAATGGAAAGGCAGGTGGAGATGACAACATCACTGCTGAAATGATGGAAGCTCTTCCTCCGTCTGGGATTCGTGAAATGACCAACACCATCCGTGCTATGAGCGAAAGGATACCCGATTCGTGGAGACATGTGATCATCGTACCTCTTCACAAGAAGCTATCCGTCACGGATCCTAAGAACTACAGAGGAATCTCTCTACTTCGTGTAATGTACAAGGTTTTGGAACGCATCATTCTCGAGCGACTTACCAAGTATCGTGAGGGAACGACCAGAGCTGAGCAAGCCGGTTTTCGACCTGGAAGATCGACCATCGACCAAGTGTTGGTCGTGAGAAGAGTAACTGAATCGTGGCAGCGGTATTCGAAGCCATTACAGCTTGCTTTTTTGAACTTTGAAGCCGCGTTCGACTCTCCTCATCGTAATCGATTGCTCAACGCTCTGCGAGCAGATGGGTTCCCGGAAAAGTATGTTCGGTTAATCGAGGACATGAACAGAGGAACAACAGCAGCAGTTCGTACAACTGTCGGATTTACGTCAGCTCTCGAGGTGAAAACAGGAGTAAGGCAAGGAGCTGTACCAGGACCTTTTCATTTCAACTTCGCCGTTGATGAAATCATGCGTAGAGCTGCAGAACAGTTTCCTGTGGATATGATCCTAACACCATCAGGACGCTCCCTTGTCGACCTGGAGTACGCCTACGACATTGTATTATTGTAATTGTGATTGTTTATTACACGGTAACCCTGCGTATTGACATCGGAACAAGATAAACGAACGCGTAGTAATAAAATGTAACAATGATATACGAGACCGGGAACACTTAGTATGTAGAGTATGTGTCGGAAAAAGTTGCATGACTAACACGAGATATTCGCTGAAAGCAACGTAAAACTGCAAAGGATTGTGAACCTCGTTTCGAAGTATGCCGCAGCCTATGAACTTCGTCTTCGTCCCGACAAATGCAAGCAGATGTGGGTCTCTCAGAGGCCTTCAACGGGAGTTTGTGTGGACGGACAACGTATCGAACTGGTGGACGATTTCTGTTATTTGGGCTGTTTGCTGACGAACGATGGTAGTTATGCGGCGGATATTCGACAACGATGTGCGAAAGCTACGTCTGCATTCAATTCTCTAACCAAGTGTTTGTGGTCTACCACCATCGCGAACGAAGTCAAGTTGCGCGTCTACTTATCCGCTATTTGCCCTATCATGATGTACGGATCGGAGACGTGGGCAGCACCGAAGACGCAGATGGAAAGGTTGGAATGCACGGAGAGGATGCTTTTAGGCGTTTGCTTGGATATTTCTGGCCGCGTGTATGCCATAACGAAGATCTTTACAAGGAAATCGACGCAGTACATCAACGCTTGACACGAGGGAGGTGCCAGCATCTCCCAACGCCACCTCAAGCAGCAATGGAAAGTCGACTTCGACTGCTCGAGCATATACTAAGAAGAACGCCGGATCGTTTCGTACAACACGCTTTAAGAATGCTTCAAAATCCTGTCTGGAAACGGCCACCTGGGCGTAGGCGAAAGTTCTGGACGGATGTGGTTAGAGAGGGTTTGAAGTCACTCGGCATCGAAAGACAGTTCAGGCGCGATGTTTCGTTTCGCAAGAAGTGGAATAGTGACAGCTCGATGGAATGTGTTTAAATTGTGGCTGAAGACCGTGAAAAATGGACACGGCTGACTACAAGGACGGCACACCTCGGTGAAGATGCGGAATGACCGTGTCAGGCGAAAGCCAACCGATTAAGCTTACCTGACGGCCCTTCCCCCTTTTCAATCGCCCTGGGTGCGTACCAGTTTAAAAAGCTTTTGAAAGGCAGAGTCCGCCCGGGTATGGTTGCCCAGTCGCGTGCTCTGGGAATAGTAGAACTCCAGTGCGGTCAAATAGGTCTGTAGCACTAGAGAAGCCACAGTTCCAACAAACTGAAGTGAACTCAAACAGTATTTGAGTGGTCGAGAGTTTTCCTATCATAGCACGGCTCTTGTAGGGAATTTGCTATATTCGGCACTACCAGCCGGTTTTTTGGCTATCACATGGCCAATAATTCCTTGCTATTTTGTTTGTTATGGGCATTGATTTTTTATAATGGCTACAATAAATAGAAGTAGATGGGGCTAAAAGCGTAACAACAGCATAGCTACTTGTGACCTAGAGCCAGCTCCCCGGCAGAGGCATGACAGCACCATGTTCTTTGGTTGCAACATGCTGGTGCCTGCCTGTTGATCAGCAGTGAGCGCGAACACCTTATCATCGCTAGGTTGGCAAATTTTTGTGAGTTGCATCTCAGTCCGTCCAAAGGCGAGCTCTTACCTCTCTCGCGGTATACAGGCTTGGTTTAGGTTGCAAGCAGGAAACAGTGAAACGGTTCATGAGGTGAAAATCACCAAAATGCTGCTCACAAATGAGATTGCGCAGCAGAAATCATTTAGCACCCTGAAAAGTGAGCCCTATACCTTGTCGACGAAAGTCTTCCGTATTGTGGGCTCGTCCAGCGTCTGCCTAGCGTACTTCTTCCATAATTGCCGTCGTTCAGAGGCACTTATGGATGTCAATAGTTTGAAGTCCTAAACACCAGTAGTAGGGATATTTACTATGCATACATACGATTCCTTCGAGGGAAAAACCAACCACAATAGGCTCCAAATGAATTGGGCACATCCATGTTTCGGAAGGAGGTGAACATAGCGGTAGAGGGAGGCAGTCAAGGTGATAAACGTATTTACAGAAATCGCACTGGATCTTCGGCGACTCCTCTCCAATTCTGTAAGAAGGCGTAGCTAAGGTGACTACTACGGACACGATGGCAGAGTCTGTGTAAAACCACAGCATTGCCTGGCCCCTTGTTACACGCGAGTAAAGGCATTTGGGGAGCACCCAACAGTCACTTGAAGGCAGTGCTCACGATAAGAATCATTTTTCTGATTTTCCGCCTATCTTGAAGACGGTCCCATGCTGATTCCAATCATGTTTTTAGAATCGTACAAGACCTGGGAATGGAGTTATGGTCCCTCAAAAATTGAGCAAAGGAAACATGGTGGAAGAGTTGCCCGAGGCCTATAGCTTCCGTCATTTGCAGCCGATGTATGCGAGCTGACCTGAGTAAAGAGAGAAGTTGGGAATAAAAGGAAGAACGGGGCTATAGATCGGAAATCATCGCTCATCTCACAATCTCGAGCATTCATTTGTTCACGTCGGTGGGCGTGGAAAGTGCATCTGGGGGTGACGAGCTGACGAATGTCCAACTTTGGGCCCGAAGGGGGCCGTTCCGAGCTTTTTTTTTTAGTTTTTTCAACGTTAGGGTTGCGCTAGGCCCCGTAGCTGCTGATCACCACCAAAAAAACAGACATGGTTTTTATCGTGGACACTGTCTTTAAATTTCTTAATATCGTCCGGGTCATTCGATTAGGAAACCGCACTGAGCAATCATAAAACCGATAGCCATCTTGTCTTCATGAAGTAGCTCGCGAAGCAGCGTCACGGTTTCCTATTTGAATCAAACAGACCACACAGTCGAGATCAGAGATATATGAGAATACAGCCCACCGCATGATTATCGGGGCACTTGAGTTTTGTCTACTCTTAACAGCTTGGTAGCTAGTCTATTATAGTGTACACCATAAGATTCCTCGATAAATAGTCGCCAACCAGTTTTCAGTGAATTTGTTTGTCTCTGTGAGATTTTACGCTTGATTTTGCTTAAAATGGACGTTTTTGACAGTCACATAATTATAAGGACACTGGCGTGTTCACAAGAATATTTATTTCAAACTGAAAAATAACAACGATCATGAAACGTAATTACCCGACTTTGGGATAAAACTATAAATAAGAAGACTGAGGAATGTTCTGCTTGGAAGGCCACAATTTTGAACTCTTGCACGGTGAAATACTGTTTCTCAGTCCCATATACCTCAAGCTACCTCCACTGTTGTCGGCTCCACGGCTCGGCCCTGTCTCCACTGTTGTTTGTCACTGATATGGATGCAGTCACGAAGGATCTGCAGAAGCCGGCACCGTGGACGCTGCTCTGTGCGGATGATGTGATGTTGGGGTCGGAGGACAAAAGAGATCTGTAGCAAAAACCACATGTCTGGAGTGACTGTCTTGCACAGTTCGGCCTTCGACTCAACGTTAGGAAGAACGAATACTTGACAACCGACGCAGACGAGCCAGGCACTATAGGTATAAATGGCACGAATCTGTCGTGTACGGACGCTTCCAAGTATCTTAGACCGACAATAACTGCTGACAGAAGCATTTTTCATAAGATCACTGCCCGTATCTATGCTGCTTGGTCTAAGTGGCACTCAACAACCGGTGTCTTGTGCGATAAGAAGATTCCTGATCACCTGAAGTCCAAAGTGTACGAGTCTGTAATATGACCTGTTGCACTCTATGAAGCTGAGTGGTGGCCAGCGACCAAGGAGGCAGAACGTCGCCTGAGCGTCATTGAAACGGAAAGCGCCGGTATTACGCGTCTAAATCATGTTTCCAATGAGGACATCCGGAAGCGATTTGGTGTTGCTCCCATGGCTGAAAATCTCCGTGAGTCAAGCCTGAGATGGTATGGTCAAGTTCTGCGTGGTAAAGACGATTCCGTTCGTAAGATCGCTCTTGATTTAAAACTCAATGACAGGAGACCAAAAGGACGTCCGAAGCAGCGGTGGCTGGACACGTTGCACAATAATCTGAAGGCTGCTCGTATACCTCCCGATCAGGAGCACGATCGAGAAATGTGGCGCCAACGAACCATCTTTGCGGACCCTACAATCAAGCGGGACAGGCGCTTCAGAAAAAGAAGGCAAACCTGACGCTCAAGGATGTCCCAGATGCTCCCAATAAGACCACGATCAGAACTGCACGCCGGTCAGCTCATCACATCGATCTTCTTGGTTTGGATACAAGCCATTGTCGAACGACTCGTATGGATAACTGCGTTATCTTGTTGAAACTTGTAATGTGCTCGAGTGCGAGCCCTCAACCATAGAACCAGTTGCGTCTGGGGCCGTATGCAAGAACGCGCCTGCTGGGGCAGGGGCAGTGCAGTCGGCGCCTTTGAAGATCGCCGTTGCTCACAAGACAGGACACGTCTATCGTGGTTGGTCACAAGTCAAGACACGTATGTCGTGCCCCAGCAGTCTTTCTCGCTGCCCCCAGCCGCTTCAATCTCCTAGCTGGGGCGGCTAGGGCACAGCGATGGGGCACGACATACGCGTCTTGACTTGTGACCAACCACGATAGACGTGTCCTGTCTTGTAAGCAACGGCGATCTTCAAAGGCGCCGACTGCACTGCCCCTGCCCCAGCCGGCGCGTTCTTGCATACGGCCCCTGGAGGAGGTTCTGGTGATCAATGGAATTAGTTGTGGTCAAAAGTACAGTCACAGCCACCGTATCAGAAGAGCAAAACGCTCCCCAAACCAAAAGATCTCGCCTCCAGATTTGCTTTCAGAGAAGTAGCGCTCGTCCTACCGGAGGTCCATCCAGTGATGTTCACATCCTTCGGGACCGTTGGAAAACACGACCTGAAACCATAATCGAGCCAAAGTGAACCATGTTGAGCTCGAGTCGTTTCACCGCGTGAGATACGTCATTTTCGAAACTGACTACAACTTGTCTGGGGACAGGCATCCCCAGCTGAGGATAATGGTATGGATCGTTCCAAGGCCAACAGGAAAACCTTAGCGAGCTTGTATCTGATGGAAGATCGTCGTTGGGTTCGATGCTTTGCGTATAACGAGCCCTCCTTCACGTTCACTTGTCTTTTTTGATCTTCCCGGGTGTGCAGCAGTACCGCACGTGCACGGAGACTTGAAGAACTTGGTGATAACATTAATGATGCATCCAGATTGGCGAGAAATCTCTCAGTTCGACATTCCCGAGTCGTGGAGGGCAGAGATGGAGGTTTTCTAAGAATCGGAGAGCATCGAAGACTTCAGCATTGTAGAAAACAGTAAGGAATGAGGAATGAAAAAAACGTCTTCTATTGAAAAAAACCACTGTAAAACTGCAGAAACAAAAAATAGGTTTCCCCTATGATTATGCGACGGTCAAAAATGACCATTTTGAGCAAAATCAGGCGTAAAATCAGAGACAACCTGACGCGCTGGAAATCGGTCTGCGAATATATTTTTACCAAGGAATCTACACTATAATGGTCTAGCTACAAAGCTGCAAAAAGTAGAACAAACATTCAAGTGTCCCTATAAATAAACGACGGGCAGTAGGGGGTGAGGGCTCCAGTATTCACAAAGATCCAGACCTCAACTAACCCGTCGCAGACCATACACGGCTCATCGATTATTATCTGGCGTGGTTGTGACAGCCCCCTAAACGGCATGACAACGTCAAGGCGAAGTGAGGGAGGGAGATCAAACTGAAAACTACTCAGATTGGATAAGAAAGATAATAAGACAAAAAAAATTGACTACCTCTCGAGCATTGCAGCTCGTTAACGCCTTCGAAAGTACAGCATAGAATTGCGCAACAGTTGTGATCTTCTTTTTACAAAAGCTTCGCTTCAGCTCAGCCAGGCGATATTCGTCTTCTGTTATGATCTGAACTAATACCAAATCAAAAAGGCATCTGAATTGGCCCGCCTCAGAATAGTTTCGGCTAGTTGCGCTGCCCATGCTGGCCGTATCCTCTTTCTATAAATCCCACCATCATATCAACATACCCCGGGAAAAAATGTTCCATAGGTTTTTTTTTTGAAGTGCTCGTTGCCAAACTAAATCAGGCTATACCAGTATCGATACCCCGGTGAAGGTTGCTACATATTTGATAAACATTTAAACTGTTATCGGCCTTTTAGCAGAGAAATCAGTCTTGGTGCTGTTTCTCGTGTTGATAATGTTGCTACTCTCTTCATTCCTTTTTCTGGGGTGTCAAAGGCGCTTTACTATTTGTTTATCATTGTCGATGGTGCACCTCGAGTGCAGTATAAATATAAACATAAATACGTAATCGTGGACATAATATTGGATCACACCGTCCGTGTCTTCAAATTAGGAAGCCGCACTCAGCTATTGGGCGCGAAATTTCTATATAAGTAGTCATCTCCTCTTCGTTTTTAGGCCCTTGTTATACATAAGCGTTTCGCTGCCGCTGTTTTTTGTGGGATGGCTGCTATTGGTTAGATTTCGAAATTGACCAATCGCACACATGCCGCGGAAGCCAGCAGCAGGGAGCGCCGGTGTATACAGGCCATAAAACGGCCAATGTCTCACCGTCGACTGCGTACCACGCGCTGCGCGACCGCACGCGCGTCGGAAGCAGACGGGTTTTGGCCGCCGCGCGACGCGAGTTTTGGCCGCCGCGACGAGTTTCGGCGCCGCGCGGCCGAAACTCGTCGCGCGGCGGTTAAACTCGTCTGCTTCCGACGCACGTGCGGTCGCGCAGCGCGTGGTACGCAGTCGACGGTGAGACATTGGCCGTTTATGGCCTGTAAATACGGCCTTAGCGTGCAAATTTTCCCGCCAAGCAACGTGGCGACTTCTTACCTGAAGTATCGTCCATTACTGGATGAGGGATCGCCGCGACGCCGCTTGGCGGGAAAAATTGCGCGCGGTGTAACGAAGGGAGAGTGGCTATTGATCGCGCGATTTTTCCCGCCAAGCAGCATCGCGGCGATCCCTCATTTAGTGGCTGACGATATCTTCGGTGTCTCAAATGGAGATAGCCGCGCTCAGCAGTTGAGCGCGAAATCGTTCGAGCAAAAGCCACTCTCCTCTCGTTTTCCCGCGCGCAATTTCTCCCGAAAAGCAGCGTCGCGGCGATCCCTCATCCAGTGATTGATGATACACCAATAATACTTTTCTCAGCTCAATTCTCATGCCACGTACTATCTTATAATCTCTCACATTCTTTCAATGTATTGATGTCATGAACCAGGGCTCTCATCATTTCAGCGAACTTGGCTTATCAGATAATTTCAAATTTCTGTACAGCAAGGCTTCCTCTGAAACGTTTCTTATTTTCAAGACGTCAACTGTCAGAAACAAGAAGGTTTTGTTAAAGGCAGGGCAGAATTTCACTGTCGAGATTTTCCGCGAAACTGGAGCGGAGGCCACAGCTTATCGCAGAAAGGGAGCCAAAACCGCAGGTAAACCGGTATTCTTCAAGCGATTTCAGCGTATTAGTGAATCACAAAAGTGTGCCAATCGTCCACATTTCCTGGCATTACCCGCGCATTCTTCACCACACTCGGTGGAACTCGCCTCCCAGCAGCGTCATGAATGCCGCTAGTGCGGTGACCCCTCCGCGTGGCGACGAGACGACCATCCACATGTCGTAGAAACATCGATATTTTGACGGCCTGACCATTCTGTGAGTACCGTAAATCCATTTTCTCTACGAGAAACGGCTTATTAATTAGAAAACTTCTAGATGGGGTTCATCAAGTCCAGTTCGACCTGTCTAACACAAATCTTGGAAAAGTCAAAAAGGGGTCGAATCTTGCATTCAAAAGCCTAAAAAACATTTCAGGGCCATTTCAAAGAGAAGCACAACGGACACATAAGTTTTTTCTCACCGTTGAAGACGTTTTTCAGTTGGGGGAAAACCAAAGCAGCTTCACAAGGAGAATATATGGTAGATAAAAATAACGCCCTATGACAGAGAACCCAATGCATAAGGCAGGAATAGGAAAATATCGTTTTCAGATTTTCAAACGCCTCACAGGGAAGAAACTATTGAGCTTCTGTAACTAACAATAAGATCACTATAATCGGTTGCTACTATTTTCTTCCACCTCACGTCCTGAGCGTCCTTGTGTTTCTATTGCCTGTGTCTCACTATTAGAGGCAGAGTTCACGATAATCGTCGATTTTGATATTACTGGTTAAACCGGTTACTTGCCCCCCGGGTAGAGCTGAAATGACAAAAAATTGGGAAAAACGACACAGAAGTACACAAATCCTGTACTCTCACTACGCATCCGCACTATCAATGGAGCTCTCTGTTGTGACAACGAAATTTTTTTGTGAACCCGACTTGTCTGTTTGCATGATATTTTCTTCCGATTTCGTCTGGCCCCATCATTCACCAGTCACGACCGCCGAGAACTCGTTCACCCTACCGGACAACTATTCCAAGCCAACTGAATTCTTCAACTGAAATGAGGTCTGCGGAATCGAAAATCATCGTGAACAATGCCTTTAGGCGACTTATTCTACGAATAAATTGATGTATCGATTGCCTAGGAATCATATCCAAAACGAACATATACAATCAGACTGTTGTATATTTATATTTTTGAATAAAAAAAACAAGACTATTGTCGCTACTGTTTATTTTTCACGATAAGCGTTTGCTATATAGTACATAGTATGTACCGTCATCTGGTTCCGACATCACCGCAGGCGACAGCAGTTGTGAACAGCAGGTCAAAAGGAACTTACAAGCCCGTTCTTATTGACAACCAAAACTATGCGTGTTTGAGCGGCCTATTGCCCTGGAATTCCTGCCTACTTTCAACAAATCTCTGTTGTTGCCTGCCTGAATGGACTTTTTTTGAGGTCTTATCCTACATCTGTCCATATCGTATGAAACTGACTTTAGCGCGTTAAATGACGCGTTTAGAGCAGAGTGGCCATATCCTGCCGGAGAACCCCTTCTTGTCTGATGTTTAGACAACTTCAGAACACGGGGTTTCCACCGCCTCTCTCGCGGCTGCAAAACACGAAGACCATCACCCTGTCTAGAGCGCTAGCGTTAGCGGTCGACTAAAGTCCCGCCGATGGATGGCGCGGCAGCACGCACTGGGACAGTATCGATCACGCGGCGCCACATGATCGATTCCCCTCTACTGCATGCTGATGCGCCTTCAAGCGGCGAGACTTTATTTGGCCCGTAAAACGCATTACAATATGACGTGAACAGGCGGTAAACACGCTGAAAACAGCCAGGTCTTCCTAAACGATAGGCAGGTAATTCGCGGCACCCACGCCGTCAACAGGTAGCGATTTCTAACATAACATCCCATTGACCGTTTGGCTGCAAGTTGTGTCGATATTGCCTGAACCCCCAGGCAGCGGTCAACGCCAAATATGATATCCGTACCTCAGTACGACGCTTTACCTCATATACCGTCATAGTGAGACCACGCGATGCAGCTCATGCTCTTTAAGCGGCCACAATGATCTACATATGTATACCCTGTCTCAAACGAGATGACAAGCCCAAAGTCCAAAGAAGCAGCGCGCTGTCCTCTTCGTCTCTGATATCATCAGTGACCTGAAGCACCTGGATCCATGTTGAAGTTGTCTGAGACACTATAGAGACTGCAACCAAACAATGAAGTGAGATAATGGCCTCAGACAAGTTGAAACAGCTCGGTTGTATCGAGTTTACAGTGAAATCACCGGGTTAGACGACTGTGTGCGCTCCGACCTGTTATCCATATCCGGAAAAACTTTCCCTGCCAAGCGAAGAACAAAATATGTATCGAGAGTGAATATCACGAGCATTTCGAGAGAAAAGAACGCAAAAGAGCAAAGGAGTATATAAGAAAATGAAGTGAGAATGTTAAAATAACGTCGAAAAATACAAAAATGTCAGAGACGCAGAGGGCGGCGCGCTTTTTCTTTGGGCTCTACGCTTGCCATCCCGTTTGAGGCAGGGTATACTGTTAGCACGAGGCGTACTGATTCATTGCAATCTTTATTGTGCATTGGCGCAAACTCTTTGCACACGTGTTATAGAATACAAACACCAAGCTTGCGCCAACGCGCGATTGGGTACACAAAGAATCAGTGGGCTCCGTGCTGACTGTAGGTCGCTGGCTTCGTCTGACCATAACCACTGTCATGTTGATCGAATCCACACCTCGAGTGTGGCTATGGAGCAGTCCGACGAGTGTGGCTATGAAGTAGTCCGACTGGCACGCGCGCCGCGCGCGAAGGAGACGCCGTCGTTCTTGGGGAGCGTTAACCAAGCGCCAACTAGTTTTTTTTTTCAGAGAGCCCAGGTTAACGCGCCCCGATTACAACGACGAGCGCAGCGTTTCTCCGTCGCGAGCGCGGCGCATGTGCCAGACAACTGCTCCTTAGGCACACTCGCGGTGTGGATTCGATCAACATGTCATAACCACTCACCGTAGTCCGATTGCGCTTACTGTAACCAGATCGGCGACACCTATTACACAGCCATCTGCCGCGAGGTATCTTCTCCCTACGAATAACTGGCTCATGGCAAAGCAGGTGGAAGGAAGCAGGGCAGTTATCGCAGCATAGTAATTCTCCACCTTCCTGAAGAGCCAAATATTGAACAGGTATTGGTCGAGAAGATCTACCACAACGTGGCGCGAAAGCTACGATGACGTCGTGGCCGACTCGAGTTATGCAACTCACTTTGCAAACCACACAGTAAGTGCGATTCACCGAGTTCCAATCCGAGACAGGAATGAGTGCTGAGGGCTTCTCGTATTTCCATACATCTTTCTGCTTGCCAGGTGGAGATGTTAGTTTGATAATTTCCTAAATAACATCGGCGTGGATCGCGAAGAGACTTCACGTTCACTGTTGAAGGTTGGCGCAAACTCCGTGCACCTATGATATAGCATATGACACCGAGTTTGCGCCAACCTTCAACAGTGGACGCAAAGTCTCTTCACGATCCATGCCGACGTTAAGTCTGTGCTCATTCTCGATTGCTACTTCACAGTGGATCGCGAGCGTGTGCGTCGCGTGAATGTACGCTACGCTACGTTAATTTTTCTGTTGTCTCCAAAACTGAAATCAAATATAGTGATCGATAAAGTCGTTACGAAATAAGAAAATGGCGAAAATCGAGTTACCAACCGTGTTGAAAGACCATTACTGAGAAGTTGAACCTGTTGAAGACTTTTTTTACAATGATATCCCGTAGTTGGCTTGTTGATCGAATACACAGAATGGGAGGGGCCTAGGAGCAGTTCAGCCGGCTAAATGCGACGTGCACGGCGTTCCAGCAACGAAAGGAACACTGCGGCTTCCCATTGTTTGCGTCGCGCGTAGGGGTGTGCGGAACACTTCTTTGGAAACAGAAAGCAGGAGATCCAAACGGGCAGAGATAAGAAAACAAAAAAAAACTTCGAAAGTGTGCAGAAAACAGAAGATGGGGAATTTTTAAGAGATTCTGAAAAGGGTCAGTTCACATTACATGAGATTTTCTTAAGTATTAAAATTTCAAGCATCTTACAAGAGTGATGATTGCTACTTTCTCTCAATTCGCTGATTTCAACAGAAGTCCACAGTTAATCATAGCAAGTAACGAAGACGTTTAAAGACAGTGGTCACGATGAAATACGTTATCGAAAAAATTACAAAAATCAGCTTAGATCAAAAACAGCTGAAAACCTATGAAGGTAGCGCGGTGAAAAACGGACTAGAATTAGAGATTTTAAGGCCCAAAAATGCCAATTCGTGCACACGTGCACAGCGTCGACCAAAAACATCGCCGTCTCATGCCGAGCAGTCAAAAATCATCGACATTCAGAGGAATAAATAAATGCAAATTTACCTAATAAAACCAGTTGAGCAATGAAAGAAAGCACTCCAGTCAATGTTTTTGACTAGATGTGTACATAAATCCGAAGGTTCATTGATTGGAATTCAATTTCAAGCCAGCTGATGTTCTTGATATAAGAGGTCATCGATGCCGATGATGTGGAGTGGGCTCGTCCACCATCAAAAGACAAGAAAGTTCAGGCTTCAAATTTGGCCCAAAATAGTTTTTTTTTCGCGATTTTTTCTTATAGGTCCTACTACTCGAGACCCAGAAAAGGGTTTAGAGAGAAAAAGACGACAAGCATATTTGATCGCGACCACTGCCTTTAAAGAAAAACGTATAAGTGTAAGGAGATAACAAGTAATAGGTTGAGGAATATGTATGTAAGTTCCCGCATTTCCTTTTCAATCGAAAATTTCTCTCGAATTTCTGAATAGTTTCTCAACACGTTGTATTTAGTTCTACTGGGATTCAGATTCCTTTATTTGCTGCTCAGGATGGTAAAACTGGTTTATCTGACTGACTTCAATTTTATCGACTTTGGATGGACAAAGTTTCTGGTGTAAAAAAAGGCACCGAGTTATCATTTGAAAACTCGATAGCAACCATTGTTTTTCAAAACCCAACTACACCATGTTGTAGGGCGGGAAATTCTGTTCTCAACCATGTGATCATTTATAAAAAGTCCTACTGGCTTAGAGCTATTCGTACTCCTAAACGCCCGAAGGTAGAGCGCAGGTGAGCCGACCGAGTATAAATGAGCTGGAGCCCCGCTCGAACAAGCATGTCGGCGATAATCTACCGCTATGACAGTTTGAACACCTGCATCATAATTCCACTTCCGAATTCATTCATCTTCATGTTAATCAATTAGGACCCAATCTGATACCTCTCTTCCATACATACTTACAGCGTTAGAGTATTTACCAGGTTGTTCAACAAGTTTTGTCGTACGACAAGAAACAAACAATTTTATGATTCAAAAAACCTTTTATTATTCAGTATGATCTCCCTGAACATTATAACACTTGCTCCGACGATCCTCCAATCTGTGAATCCCATCCAGGGATGTGAGGCAAACGATTTCGAAAAATCGGCAAACGGAAATCGATAAATTTTGTCCAAAAATGGCCGGCAAACGGCAATCGGCAAAATGTTCTAAAAGTAGCAAAAAAAATACTTCTTTCTCATGCACAAATCGTATTTCGATAGCCAGATAAGAAATGGTTTCTGAATAGTGTATGGCCGACTGTCCTTGAACCTCGGCATTTTGTTCTACAATACCCGCACTAATTTTCTCAAAAAAGCCGCAAAAGTCGCGAAATCGCGACTTTTCGTCATAACTCCGCATAAAGTGCTCCGTTTGAACAATGAAGGACATATTTCGAATCAGCATCGAGAGCTCTTTCTTTTGAGCTCTGGCATGTCTTACAGCCAAACAATGCATATAGGGCTAACACAATCAATCAAGTTGGCGAAGGGGAAATTCAAGTATTTTCTGGTTATTTGACGTGATTCTACGTCCACCTCAACAGTGTTAGCGTGATAGACAACAGTTTAATAAACTGTCTGCTGCTGACCGACTTTTTCTGCGAAATCTCGGTTTTTGACTTACTAAATTCGAGTATGTTACCATTTCTACAGCCACAAGTCTCCTCTTGCTTAGATTTACAGAGAGTAGCAATGTTTTTCATCAATAGTGTCTGAATCCACCCATGGTGGAACACTTGGAGAAAATTTAGGCCGTGAAAAGTGGTTCGCAGCGACTTCAAATGAGCGATCTGACTGCGGCCCTTCCAAGAAGGTCCGTACTTCTTCTCAGGTGCTGGTAACACTTGCACCTGCTCGCTGTACATGATGAATAGTTCGGAAAACCACCTTAGTTTTTTCGCCATCTATTCTTTTCAAACTCAAAATCGTGTAGTGATCATCGATAACTTAAATCTGTTCTCTGTTACCCACGATCAACCGCTTCCCAAAGTTTAGAAAGCTGGTGGTAAGGGCTTTCCAATGGTGTAATGTTTGACTATTTAGGTTCGGGCAAATCCTTCGTTTTCTCAGATCTAAAGGAGTAATTTATCGTTAGTCCCTCGCTTTGCGTGTCTGCGTCTCTGCCCCCCGCACCCTGCACACCCCCACTTTTGATGGTGTCGAAAGCGCACTGTCTTGCCTGTCTCGCTCAATGAGCGAAGTCCACGCGGAATGGATCGATTTCCGTGGGCATTTCCGCGCGTGACGATAAGAGCGGGGGTTGAATCAGTAAGAAGAGAGCAGAAAGAACAGGAAGAGAAACATGAGGGGAAGGTAATCACACGGGAAATCCCCGAGTCATCAACGGGTAGGGAAAGGCTATAAGGGGATTCAACGAGATGGATGGTCCCTAACTCATCAGCAACTACAGACAGGTTGAAAAGGAAGTCACTCTATGTAGAGAATTGAACTCTACGGATGGTCCCAGATCATCGGCTCAGTCCTACCGCAGTGTTGAATCACCATGTGGCGCTGTCGACGCCATGCGATGCTATACCGCGCAGTAAGTTATTCATAGGCATTCATGAGCAACGTAGTTGGGATCTGCCAGGCTTTCAAAGAATTATCTTTGAAATTTTTCTATATGCATGGCGTCAAATGACATAGATTACTAAACAGCGCCCAAAGTCAGTTCCAACACCAAGGTTTAGGCACGCGTAGCTTCATGTACATGCAAAGCGTCCGCTCCGCGGCTTGCTCAAACATCTGCGCCCAAGTCTTTTTTCATGGTTCTCATCTTCAGTGTATTAGTACTGCTAAGCCACGTACTGTCGTTCTCAGGGTCAGATTCCTGTCCGCGTTCGCGTACTATGGGTGAATGATCATGCGACATGTGATAACCGTGCTGGGACCACTTGATCCCGGCACGATTCGCCTTTCTCTTAGCACGATTATCACGTGTCGCATGATGCTACCGCCGTGGTCCTCGATATCGAACGGAATTTGGCTCCGAGAGCGATAGTAATTTAAACCTATCACAAATCTGCCGACATCAAGACTGCGCCTCACCCGGCTTGTCGCATACGCGACGCTAACGCTCGCGCGGACTTTTCGGTCCAAAGTAAACCTTTTTATTTTTTTTCGTTTTCAGGCCTTAACCTATTGCTCATTCTAATCGCCGTGCTGCAGCGCAACGAAATTTATGCAACAACGCTTTGCACGGTCAATTTTCTTCGTCGCGTTTTGGAATTGCTTCGTATTTTGATCCGAATTTTCCACTCATCTGTTAATATCAAATCTGCGACGCACGTGACGCGACCGCTCGCTTGGAGTCGCGTGGACGACTACTGGGGTAGTCATTTATTTGTTCGAACAAACAACAAAACCGCGAATAGTCGAAGTACGTTCTTGAACAAGTTCTCATCAAAATCAAACACGTCTTCACTACGTGGCTGATGAATGCCTATGAATAACTTACCGCGTGATATAGCATCGCATGGCGTCGACCGCGCCTCGTTGTGATTCAACGCTGCGGTAGGAATGAGCCGATGATCTGGGGACCATCCGTAACGTTCAATTCTCTACATTGAAATCGAGACGTTGATATTTAGTAAGTAGCCCCTCGAAGTGACTTCCTTTTCAGCCTGTCTGAAGTCGCTGATGAGCTAGGGACCATCTATCTCGTTGAATCCGCTTATAGCCTATCCCTACCCGTTGATGACTCGGGGATTTCCCGTGTGATTAACTTCCCCTCATGTTTCTCTTCCTGTTCTTTCTGCTCTCTCCTTGCTGATTCAACCCCCCGCTCTTATCGTCACCCGCGGAAATGCCCACGGAAATCGATCCATTCCGCGTGGACTTAGCTCATTGAGCGAGACAGGCAAGACAAAGCGCTTTCGACACCATCAAAAGTGGGGCTGTGCAGTATAGTTGTACACGAACGAAATTTTCGAAAAATTTTCGAAATTTTTTTCGTTCGTTTTCGTTCGTTCGAAATTTCGCGAACGAAATTTTTTCAAATTTCGTTCCTTCGAAATTTTTTCGAACAAAAATTTTTTCGATTTTCCTTCGTTCGAAATTTTTTCGATTTTCGTTCGTTCGAAATTTTTTCGAATGAAAAAATTTCGATTTTTGTTCGTTCGAAATTTTTTCGAACGAAAAATTTTCGATTTTCGTTCGTTCGAAATTTCTTCGATTTTCGTTCGTTCGAAATTTTTTCGAATGAAAAAATTTCGATTTTCGTTCGTTCGAAATTTTTTCGAACGAAAAAATTTCGATTTTCGTTCGTTCGAATTTTTTTCAAACGAATTTTTTTCCATTTTCGTTCGTTCGTAATTTTTTCGATTTTCGTTCGTTCGAAATGTTTTCGAATGAAAAAATTTCGATTTTCGTTCGTTCGAAATTTTTACGAGCGAAAAATTTTCGATTTTCGTTCGTTCGAGGTTTTTTCGAACGGAATTTTTTCATTTTTCGTTCGTTCGAAATTTTTTCAAACGAAAGTTTTTCATTTTTCGTTCGTTCGGAAAGATTGCGAACGAAACAATTTCGATTTTCGTTCGTTCGACATTTTTTTCGAAATTGTACAACTATACTGTGCAGGGTGCGCAGAGGCAGAGACGCAGACACGCAAAGCGAGGGACTAACGATAAATTACTCCTTTAGATCTGAGAAACCGAAGGATTTGCAGGAACTTAAACAAGCAAACATTAAACCATTGGAAAGCCCTTACCACCAGCATTCTAAATTTCGGGAAGCGGTTGATCGTGGGTATCGGAGAACAGATAGAAGTTATCGATGATTGATACTAGATTTTGAGTTTGAAAAGAATGGACGGCAAAAAATCTAAGGTGGTTTCCCGAACTATTTATCATGTAAAGCGAGCAGCTGTAAGTATTACCAGCTCCTGAGAAGGAGTACGGACTCTCGGTGCGAACCACTTTTCACGGCCTAAATTTCCTCCAAGTTCTCTACCATGGGTGGATTCAGACACAGTTGATGAAATACATTGCTACTCTCTGTGAATCTAAGCAAGAGGAGGCTTGTGGCTGTAGAAACGGTAACATATTCGGGTTTAGAAAGTCGAAAACCGAGATTTCGCAGAAAAAGTCGGTCAGCAGCAGACAGTTTATTAAACTGTTGTCTATCACGCTAACACTGTTGAGGTGGACGTAGAATCACGTCAAATAACCAGAAAATACTTGAATTTCCCCTTCGCCAACTTGATTGATTGTGTTAGCCCTATATGCCTTGTTTGGCTGTAAGACATGCCAGAGCTCAAAAGAAAGAGCTCTCGATGCTGATTCGAAATATGTCCTTCATTGTTCAAACGGAGCACTTTATGCGGAGTTATGACGAAAAGTCGCAAAAGTCGCGATTTCGCAACTTTTGCGGCTTTTTTGAGAAAATTAGTGCGGGTATTGTAGTTCAATAACACCACGAGGTTTTTCAATAATACCACAAGAAATTTTACCTCTTACTTTGGTACAATACCTGATATAAAAAGCAGCACCGAAATGGGCATTCTATTGAACACTGGTAATGGGAATGTTGTGGTGAAAGGATAGTAATTTTTCGCGGTTCTCTAATATCAACCCTTTTCGTAATATGTAGTAGTCATGCAATTGCTTCGTGTTTCAAATTTATCGCACGACATTTAGAGTATCGCGCAATCCAATTTAAGAGGATGAGCATTCGGAAGTAGTAAAAAAAAAGGAAGATGTTAGTGTGCACCTACTTGACTTGATTATTTTTTAACGAGCGTGGCAGCCCTTCTCTTGCGGAAATCGCCGCTGCGACTCCGCGATAAAGCCATACCGGCTCCGAGAAAGGTACCAGAGCGGCTCCGCGAAAGTGCCGCTTCGGCACCGCGATGGGTGGCTGCGTCTTTACAAAAATAGGACCAACTGAGAGGAACACATATAAAATTGATCGTGAGCCATACTACAACTGGGCGGGGCCTACGAACAGAAATGTGCACCTACGGTTGCTAGGTCCTTTATCTGATTAGGGAACTCTCTCAGAGTTCGCGGCGTACTCGTTTCGTGCCTCGCGGTGTGTTTACTGTTTAACCGAAATTTAGATCAAAGATAATCACGTGAAAAAATACAACTAAAACGCACGTTTCCGAACAGCCTTGGAAACGTTGCTGAGAAACGGCTAAATATTCGGCATCTCTCCCCCTGCAACCTTTTAAATTTCTTCTGAACTGCGCGCCAATAGCTCAAATACATTGAATGGGGTAGTTTTTCAAGCTTTCCACCAATACGATTCCTAAAAAACCGCGGTTTGCTCAAACCACCTCCTTCCCAAACTGTACGCCACCCCTTATTCCGAACACCGTCGACTCCGTCAACCCAGTTTATAGTCAGGCAGCGAATTTGACCGAAACGAATGTTCCCCACAACGTGTACATCCTCCCCCACCCTTTTAACTCAGAACTCCAACTTTCAACTTGGTAGCATGTTTTTCAGCGTAATTGTGAGCAATAATAGGAGATGGCAAAAAGCATAACCCCACAAACTGCCAGTGAAGTCCAACGTCCTCCACACGACGCTTTGAAAGATGTCTGAAAGAAATTGAGCTCTGAACCCTTTGTGCCCTCTCCTGAAAACGTTTAGGGTGTTATTGCTTGTCCCGATGAACCCTACATTTATTGATCAAGCCTCAGCAAGGAGAGTGAAGGTGAATTCGGTACTCTTCGAGACAAGAGGACCCACACGAGCATGACACTACAATACTAGCAATTGCTTTGACATGACCGCACGGTAGATAACATCAACTGGCTTGAAGTTTTGAAGTACGTATAGCCTGTCTCCCTACTTTCGAGCCGGTCGCTGCTTATGGGATTCAAGGCTTATGGGATTTACCATGCGCGTCCTAATCGCGGCGTTTGTTATCTATTGCGCACTTTTTTGCCGAATTTTTTCGAAAGGTGGGAGGAAAAACGGCAAACGACAATCGACAAAAATCGTCCAAAAACGGCCGGCAAACGGCGATCGGCAATCGGCAAACGGCAATTGCCGCACATCCGTGATCCCATCTCTGAAGTGAGAATCCGGAAGGTCTGCAAAATACGCTCCAACAGAGGTTATGACCTCTTCATTTGATGAAAAACGCTTGCCACGCATGAATTTTTTGAGTTCTGGAAATAAATGGAAGTCGCTGGGGGCCAAATCTGGTGAATATGGTGGATGCTCCAAAAATTCGAACTTTAAATCATGGAGTTAAGCCATTGCCAAAATTCTCTTGTGACACGGTGCATTGTCCTGATTAAAAAGGATTTTTTACTTCTGCAAACCGGATCTTTTTTCACGAATTATTCCTTAAACTGGTCCAAAAGGTTGCAATAATATTCAGGATTGATTGTTTTACCAGTTTGCAAGCAATCCACAAACAAAACGCATCCCAAAAAACTGATGCCATAACCTTCTTGGCCGATTTCCGGACACGAACTCGTTTCGAAGCCGAACAACCAGGTTCACACCACCCTTTAGCCTCTTGTTTTGATTCAGGATCATGGTGATAGACACAAGTTTCATCCATAGTGATGAATCACAAAATCCACTTTATCCTTTATAAAACGCTCCAAATGTTGCTGTGAAAGTCGCATTCGAATGTGTTTTTGTTCCATTGTTAGCGAATGCGGCACCCATTGTGCACACAGCTTTCTAAAACCCAAAATTTTGCTTGAAATATGGCTCACACTGCCTAATGAGATGTGTAGAGCCTCTACTGAATCTCTCTCAGTAAATCGACGATCTTCCAAAACCAGTTCCTGTATTTTGGCTATGATTTCTGGTGTTGATGCGCTTTCTGGACATCCTTCACGAGGATCGTCTTCAAGGCTTGTACGACCACGTTTAAATTCAGCAACCCATCTTTCTACTGTTCTAATTGTAGGTGAACAATCATTATACATTTTTAACATTCGTTCGTGAATTTCTTTTGGTGCTACACTTTGCAAAAATAAGAATTTTATCACTGCTCGATATTCAATTTTTTCCATTGCTGTTACACGGCGACACTAAATGGCTTGTAAACAAAGAATGAATTGACATATTGAAATGAAACTCCACATACGTTCATATGAAAAGTGTACCAACCAAAAAAAAATTTTGGGGTAGTAGCAACGCCCTCTCCTATCGAATGACAAAACTTATTGAACAACCTGGTATAGTCTCCGCATGCTCGTAGAAAGTAATTATACTCGAACACCGCGCAGGTGCGCCAAGCGCATTACACATGCTGGATTTAGGAGTCAGATTGAAGCGGAGTCGCGAAATTTCGCAACAGGGGTGGGGGGTCTTAAAAATGTTGTTCGAAAATGAAGGATCGCAAACATTTCGGACCAAAAATGAAAATTTGGTGAAGAGTCTCGATGATTTTGGTCACCAAATTGGAAGATCGTAGCATTGCTCACGCCCTACTTCTGAACGGGTTTTCGGCGTCAGACAGTTTTTGTAATCAAATTTATTGATTATTTTGGTTCTCCAAACGATCTGAATATACAAAAAACCGTATATTCCGGTTTCAGGAAAAAGTGTACCTCGGGAAGGAACGCGAGAATTCTGGGTATTGGAGAAAAATTATGGTGGGGGGTCGCTCTGAATTCGAAACATTACGCAACGTCCCGCTTGGCCCACTTAGGAGTATTCATAGGCACTCAGGCATCTTTCATAGTCCTCACCGCAAGCGCGGCACGCGCGTGACGCGCGGGAGGGGCGGGGGACTATGAAAGTTCTTACCGCGCGGCACGCGCGTGACGCGCGGTAAGAACTTTCATAGTCCATCAGCACCGCCATAGCGGCGCCGCCCAAACCGCCGTGGCGGTTTTACCGTTTCATTCAATAACTGCTTCTCGATTTGAGTCCACTCCAACATAAATAATTTTGGGACTATCCTGCGCCACCGCATACGCAAATGCAAGCGAGGAATTTCTGTAGAAGTCTCAGTTGAGGCCCGACTTTTACCCGCACCGCCATGGCGGTGCCGCTGGAGATTTCATAGTGGCTTTCCGCTCGTCCCGCGCGTGCCGCGCGGTGAAAAGTTTCATAGTCCACCGCTCGTCCCGCGCGTGCCGCGCTTGCGGTGAGGACTATGAAAGATGCCTCAGTGAACGATCACATTCGGAATTCTGCGTCATTTCACACACCACGCACCTTCTGACGGACTCATCAGCGGTAAACAAATGTGTAAAGGTAGCCACTACGGCGAGATGGAAGCGTTCGGCATATAGACCTGCATCGAATCCAGGTGAAATTCACTCTGAACCCATGAGTTTACCATTGTCTACTTCAGCATCTTGTTATTGCAATTACTTTCCTAAGAATCAGGGTTTACAATTTTTGTGTTTTCCGTCGAAATTCCCCATTTTTACAAAAAACAGAAAATTCTGCACGCCACTTAGTCGCGTGAACCAGCCTAACTGCTCTTAGGCACCTCCCAATCTGTGTATTCGACCAACAAGCCGGCAATTTTGATTGGTATGGTTGGGACAATCGTTTCAATATTTTTAAAAGCTTTCTGGTAAGGGTCAGACTTCTTAATAGGTGAAAAATTATATTTCAAAGAAAAAAAGGGGTAAAAGGCGTCCAAAAATGAATAAAATAATTTGAATGAAAGAAATTTTTTAATCGAAAAAAAAATTAGTAGAACCTCAAGCAGACCATTTTCTTCGTCATAGTGATAGGTACGCCGTCTCCCTCTCCGCTTTCTAGGCATGTCCTGTCTGGAATTGAATACATATAGTATTCACGAAATTCTATTACTATAATAGAGAGATGACGGAAACAAAGAGGATTTTTCAAGAAGCTGGTAATTTTTAACCGAAAACAAGCGATGAATTTTGAAATGAAAAAAAGTGGAACCAGGAAGGTCTTAAACAACTCTGTAATAGGGTGATTCTTTGAGATGCCAACTCCGACGAGATTCAGGGTCAACCACTTCAAAATGAGAAAATCGGATATTTAAAGTAGTTTAAAACCAGGCTATTCTTAAAAAATTCGGATATCCGAAGAAAAATTCCGTTCGCCGCAGTACATAATCTACATACAGTTAGGTCCGTGGCTTCGCTTGCTCAAGAAAAAACAACAGTTAAATCTCAACCGCGGCTGGTGCTGGCGGTTTAAATCTCTCCGGCGGCTGGCTCTTCTCTCGGCCTGAATCGATTAGCGTGCCGGCGCGCGCGACAGCTGCTCCAGCCGCGCGTGAGATTTAGATGTTCTTCTTGAGGAAGCAAGCCACGAACTTAACTATACAGCAATCACACTGAAATCGACGCAAATTGCAAGTTTTTTTGAAAAAGGGATTAAACTTGAGATCGCTCAGATGATAGACACCAGCCTCATTCATTAAGCGACATCGACTTTTTTGGAAAACTTTTATGGCGTGATCATGAATTTGACCTCTCTTCAAAAAAAAGGGGCCACAACGTTTGCTCTAAATTACAATATTTGGGCAGCTGATAATATGCTTACAAAGGAGTGTTGCAGACACTGGACAAGGGAACAAGGCTCAGAGAGATCAGAACTTTTCCAGTCGAAGCAAAATACATCATACAGATAGCCCTTTCATAAACTCCTCAATTAGAAATTGTGTTACGGATAACACTCTGCAAAAGCTATAAAAGTCACGAAATGAGACAATTAGCAAGGTACATAATCAGGTGATGAGGTGCCATAGCAACGGCCATGACAAGCCACGGCACGTCGCCTTTAATAGTACAATAGAAAGACTTTATAAAAAAAGTTACTTATCAGGTAACCGGGGAACGATTTGCATTTGATTCGTTTTAAGACGCCTCAGTGAACCCATATATGTATGAAGTTTTTCCAGAAGAGAGACTGTCCGTGTACGCGGTCGGCGTGCGTGTCGAGCGACCCTTGTAGCTTTTTATTGGACGAGCCTTTTCACGACCTGCAAACAGCTGACTGGGATGCTATTCACCATTAGTCTAATATTCCTGTATATCGATTTACAAGCCCAAAAAATACCTTCGCGATTGCCGCACATGACGCACGCCGACCGCGTGGGTGGGCAGTCTAATTTCTTGACTTCATGTCTATATATGATGCCCCAATTTGTGTTTAACAGTGTGTAGTCGAATCAGGAGGTCGATTGAGTCAGTATCAAGAGGGAAAAGAATGTGTAGGAGGAGCCACATCAGAACTTTACAGAGTGAAGAAAAGAGGGGAGAGTGACGGTGGTCCCTATCACACCCAGTTGTTGATTCTTTGTTTTAAGGCGATAGACACGTGTTTCGCTAGCTCCTGCTATAAATATGAAACGGTCAATAGATGACTTCCAATCAACCGCTCCGAGTAATATTGTGCTTCCCAGTTGATAGCACAGGGCCGTGAATGAAGCGTTTCTTTCCGTCGGTAACGAAGATCAAGATAGTCAAGATTTCGCTTCGGGATCCATTTTAAGCTCCCAGCGCGGGTGCTCGCGGGTGCTTGTGCCTCACTCACTCCTTGTCTGTCACGACTGCGAGTGTGGAGCTCGTCGCTGGTGGTACTGTATGAGGTTGGTTCGTCTCTGAGAGAAATCGCTTCACTGGGAGTTCGCGGGTAGTCTCGAAACTAGCCGAAAAGAGGGAGAGGCGTTTGATCGGGTATGCTTCGAGTCCACGTTTCGCACAATTTCAGGCCTTGATAAGATTTGCTCGAAACGTCAGCCGAATAAATACGTACCATCGTACAAAACCTTGCTGGCACAGAAGTAATATAAAATCTCCTGGAAATGCCAAGGCTTCAAGAAAGCCGTTCATGGAGGCTGTTGAAAAACCGATAATTTCAGGCGAAAAAAATGCACTTTATAAACGGAAATCGGCTGGTAGAGCGGGAACGTATTTTTTGAAACTGGAAACGCTATTCGATGCAAAATTTTATGGGCATTCCGACAACAACCTTCACCAAAGGGGGTGAAAGAAACGTTATTTCGTAAATTGAAATCGGATTAGAAATTGGCAACGTATTTTTCTCAACATGAAAACATTATTCGACGCGAAATTTCATAAAGATTCTGGATACAGCTCCGTTCAAAGATCCATCCAAAAAAAATTTCCGAAAAATTTTGACTCCAAGGCAGCTGAAAGGAGATTTTTCATGAACTAGGTAGATCAATTCACTAAGAATAGTGAATTTCAAAAGGAGATCATCTAACAAAAAAGATGTTTCAAAATTAATGATTAAAATAAAAATATACTGAATGCAAGAAAAATAGGATTGAGAAAACGTCAAATTCTGAAGTTGCAAGTCTATAGGGAACCTTCACCATTCCCCTCTCAGGTATCCTAAACAACCTTCACCTCTCGGACCGCTGTCTCCACCCCAACGGGCTGTTGCCGATTCGACAGTTGACACAACTGAAACAAGCGTCGAATAATGTGTGCCGTCTGCAATCACACACAATTCACGGCACTTACGCGCAAATTTCAAAGTTGTCCCCGCTTGAGCAAAACGTTTTCTATAGAAGTATAGTGGGCGATTGGAAGGATTAAGTCGCGTTTTTTTGTCGAACACAACGTTTTAAGCGGGGGTTAGTATTCATGTAGTGGAATGGTTCCAAATGATCGTTTTATGTGGGGTCTCAGTATGGAACTCTGCATGCTGTAGGTTACTATCAGCCATTCTAACCATTCCTCATGAAATGTAGTATTCAAGAACCGCAGTTGGACGTTGAGTCGGAAAAAGATCACTCTGGAGAAAGTTACAGGCATTTTTCAGAGCCTCGCGGTAAGGTAAGGGAATAACCTCCAAGCACGGAGTTCGGGTGAAAGGAAATTTTTCGAACTCAACATATAGTGATAGTTTTGAATCTGTACGGATTGTTACTTATAACAATTAGAAGGTTCTGAAAGCGTTCAAGAACATTAGTTCAGATTTGATTCAAAACTTCTCCAAGGGAGTTGGTTATTTGCTATGCTGATCACGAATCAAAACGCGACATTTGACGATTTCCGGTATGCTAGGATAGATATGGCTCAAATTGTTCATCAGTGGGTTATTTCGAGCGCTAGACACGAATCTGAGATCAGTTTATCGATTTTTGACAGATTACGGTGGGTATACGGTAGATTAGTCAAAGTCTCAAATTTGGCTCAAAATTTGAGTGCGGGGGAGAGTCGTGGTGGTGAATACGAACTTAATGTTCAATTGTCGATTTTCGAATTACTAAGGTACGTTTAGCCCCCCAAATAGCATGGATCCTACCGTAACCCACAGCAAACTTTAGAATTTCGACGAACGGACTCCAGATTCGTGTTTAGCACCCTAGATCACCCCTACATACAAGTTTTGAGTGGAATCAGAATTTTTTTTCAAAACACTCCAAAGATTGCCTGGTGGGTACCATTACCTTACCGCGAGGCTCTGAAAAATGCCTGTAACTTCCTCCAGAGTGATTCTAGGAAACTTCGAAGTTCTTTTTCCGACCCAACGTCCAACTACGGCTCTAGAAAACTACATTTCATGTGGAATGGTTAGAATGGCTAATAGTAACCTACAGCATACAGAGTCCCATAGTGAGACCCCACATAAAACGATCATTTCTCAGAGAGTCGGGGGGTCCTATTCGGCCACGATAGGCTTTCTATTTGGGTACCTAATGGAGTTGAAAGGAACTTTTGCAGCAGCACATGCTGCTCCGAGGAGCACGTGGCCTGTTCGATAAGACTACGTGGCGCAGAGAGACAAAACCCTTGCTGCACCCCCATTCCCCACGCGGCAGCACGTGGCCTGTTCGATAGCACTACGTGGCGCAGCTAGGCAAAACTTTTGCTGCACCCTATTTCAAACGCTGAAGCACGTGGCCTATTCAATATGAGCACGTGGCCCAAACATGCAAAATCTTCTCCGAACCCCCGTTTCCCACGCAGCAGCACGTGGCCTGTTCGATATGAGCACGTGGCCCTAGGGGCGGGCTCCCACACCTTCGATGGGAGCGGGTCTCCCCCAACAAGGATACGGTCCAAGTCACGGACCGCAGTAGGGATCACCCCCACAGCAGTCCGCGACAGGGACATCACCTTCGCCACGGTCGACAGCGAAGGAGCTCCCCTCACTGAGGACCGTGGGGGAGACCCCTTAGCGGTTCAAAAATCGTCCAGAAAGTGACTCGTAGTCACCTTCCAGGAGCAGCCGGAAACGCGCACTGCGCTTTCCTTGGGATCGAGCCCCTTATATACGTGCTGTGCGGCTGAGATGCGCCGGGTCAGTTCTGAAGCAATCGATCAACGTGTTCAATCATGGGCATTGTGGCTCGTTCGTCGTCCACGCTCATCGTAGTCGAATCGAAAGCGTATCGTGGCCGAGTGGAACGACTGTGATTGGCGCCACGTGCTTCTCACTTGGACGACGATTAGGCCACGTGGCGCAAAGAAATTACGTGGCCATATCGTCGTCCAACCGCTTTGTAGTCGAGTCGAAAGCCAATCGTGGCCGAACAGAACCCCCCGACTCCCTGAGTTGGAACCATTCCACTCACGAATACCCACCCACGCTTGAAACGGTGTATTCGATAAAATATGCTGCAGATGCGATGTGAATATTTTGAAAGACTGATCAGAACAGGAGAAAACAGAGACATGCAAATAATGACGTGAAGGTGTGTACTGCAGCTGAACAATGTGAAATCACCTCTGGTTTTTGTAATTTCGTTCTCCAAAAAAATTCATGATAAAGTAGGACCGACAATGGACTCGCGTGTAAAACTATGTAAATAGTTACTGAGGAAGGGGCTTCAAGACAGCCCCGACTCGATTCCAGCAATCGATTGTACTTCCAACATGGCGATTTCAGGACAACATTGCCGCACCACGGAGAACGATGAATTCCACGGAAAAAGCATGTGGATGAGAACAGGCATGCAGAATGCGATGTGTAACGATGATGGCCGAAAGAAAACTGAATGCTCGTTCCAGTGCCCTTCCATCTATGTATTTCTTCATCCGTCTCTGCACTTTACATCGATTTCTGCCTTAAAAGTTTTGTCTGCCTCTGCATACATCTATGTATTCATGGGGGGCACTTATCAGCCGAATTCTCGGCTTTTCTAGGACTCAAACTGGTCAATAACTTCAAAAGGCAAATACGATCTCAAAAAGAGGGGAACGATAAGATCCAATTAGGAGGGAACTTGACTGCTTCTCAAGGCGAGTCGACTAATGTAGAGGGTTTACTGTAACATTGTTAACCCGCGAATATGGAGAACAAGCATGGAAAGTTGAAAATGGACATGAACATTCGCTTGAAAATAAATGAGTTATTCTAATAACCATTCTTGAAAATTGACAGATGAAGACATTTTTGGATACTACTTCAGCGGAATTAACGAATTTTCAAATTTTTGAATGTGGCTTTTTTAAATTTTTTGAGTTCATCTACTTCTAGATTAATGTTTTTTTAAAGTTTCCCAATTGATGGATTATCCAGAATATGGCCTTCGTAGAATCTAAATAGTGATCAATTTCTAGAATATGTCGTCCTCCAAAATTTTCGGATAAATGCGTATATTGCCTTTCTAAAATCTTCGTGTCAATGAAATTGCTCGAAGACTGGTCCTCGACTTGATTGAGACAACTATCCGAAATTCGTCCACAATTTTGATTAATTCATGAGCTCTGGATTAGCAAACGAACACAACTGAGTAGTTTTTCCGGTGACTGGAAGCATGACTCCGAGAAAATTTGCCGCGTCATTGCCGGAAAAGTACCGCGACCCTCGACTAGGCCGCTATAGTTCCGCGATAGTACCGCAGCGGCTCCGTGATCAGACGATTTAGTTTTCGTGTCTTGAGCCTCGACATCTCCGCGATAGTACCGCAGCGGCTCCGCGTTAGAACCGCGCCGGCTCCGCGAGGATGCAACAGTGAGCCCGCGTGGAGTACGATGTAATATCCTGTATGGTGATATAGGGTGCGAAAAGTTAAGATTTCCGTGGTTCCGCCGTGCGCGGGGCGTAGTTTCGAGGTAGTGTGAGAGCGGAGGGCAGACGGAGGTAGTAGCCTCGAGCGCACCGCATGAGCGATGGGAATATCGATTCTCCATAGAGTATATACACAGCAATAGATAATTTTCCCTCTTTACGGAAACTGCACATCATGAAGTTTGGACAAGTAAAAAACCATTCAAAAGGGTGGAGACTAGAAACAAACCATAAATCAGAAAGAAGTGGGAGCGGACATTGCTCACCCCGCGTGCTGCGTCGTGGTCGGTGAATGTCGCAGCGGACCCCCTGCTAATGGTTGGAATCAAGTAAACTGACATACCCTGAAAAACTTCTTAGTTCCTTGCATTCATTTCATGTTTCTAGCAATCAGCGGATCCTTGTAAAAGTCTTCCATACTCATACACTGGAGGGGGCTAGCGCAGCTCTTCAGGGGGGCAACCCTCCGGGCACCGGCGCTTCCCCCAATCGGGGGCTACCGCCGGAGTGACAATTTGGCTTGATCGGAGCCCCCGTCACTGCCCTGAAGTCCCCTGTGACTGCCCTGAAGCCCCTGTGACTGCCCTGAAGCCCCCTGTGACTGCCCTGAAGCCCCTGTGACTGCCCTGAAGCCCCCTGTGACTGCCCTGAAGCCCCCTGTCACTGCCTTGAAGCCCCCCATCACTGCCCCGGAGCCATGACGTCACGGCTCCGGAGCAGTGACGTCACCCTCCCCCCGGAAAGCGTCTCCGCTTTCCTCCAAAAATATCCCTTTCTGACAGTGACTCGAAGTCGCCATCCAGGGCCGGCCCTGTTGTGCCGAATGCGGCTGTCCATGAGGTGAGGCGCCTTTTATACCGGTCGAGCACGTGATAGATGCCTTCTCTGGCCTCTATTGTCGTAAACTACCTTCTACGACTTCTTCCCATCTTTTCCCTCTCTTCCTCTCGGGGGGGGGGCAAGCGCCGGAGGAGAGCAGGGGCCTCCCCTGAAGCCCCCCTCGGGGGAGGCCTGCGCTGTCGCTCCCCCAAGTCGAAAACGGGCTCTATTGTCCGGCGCTTGCCCCCCTCCAGTGTATGAGTACGCTGGTGGATTTAAGGCGTTTGTGGAGCGCGCGACACTTACCGGACCGCGACGCGTACGCGCGCGAGTGAGCAATGCCATGGAGATAGAAGGCAGATTTTCAGAAAGACATTTTTCAGAATTTGATATCTCGCAGTATTCCATTTCTATCTTCTTACAGACTGCTCATCATACGAAAATCAACAAAAACAGGTATTCCCATTGATAAGAGCAGCTTAATACCAAGAAATTCAGGTGTACCGTAGAGAAAATTCTTCAAAAACGGTTCTGCGTCGTTTTTTTTTGAGCGCATAAGGCGCCCCATCGTCGTAACTTACTTCAAAATCGACTAAATGAAATTTTAAAGGATTTCACGGGATCAAAAAGTGCAAAAACAGCAGCAAAGAGCCGCTTTTACGAAAAATTCTCTCAGCACTGTACTGAGTGAGCTTTTTTTAAGCGATTTTTTGAATAACTTTTTATTGCAAAAATAGAAATCTTGAAAGTAAACAATTTGAATTCAAACCAATAATCAAATTTCTAGATATCAGTTAGGACCCTAACAAGGCCTCGCTCACTCAAAGACAATGCTAATCGCTAAGGCAAACAGCGAGTTGGTATGCAAATAACGAAATTATGAGTAATAAGCGGACGAGTTACACCCGCAGCCGCCGTGACTGTTACCTCCGGAGTGATTCACAACGAAACTAAAAGGAAAATAATGGAAACATGGGAAACTAGAGAAAAACAGCGGCAAAAGATTCTCAGGAAGACATTGTCTAGAATCAATATACGATCAACAATTTTTTTCAGGTAAAAAGTTACAGATTCATGATCAGAAACGCACATTTTAAGAAGTAAGGAAATTCAGGAAAATTCCATATAAATAGCTAGTACAGATTTCGAGTGGTTTATCCATTAGTAGGTAATTGACTCGATTCATTTCCGAAAATCATCTGTTTTGCAAAAAAATTAAGAAAAAATCTGACAAAAAATAAACAAAATGGCACAACGATGTAAGGCTGAGAGCAATGAATGAAAATTAGATTTTCGAGAACAGTTTTTCACGCTCTAGCCTCAAGGAGGGAAGGCGCACGGCCGTCAAACTTAGGCACGCCCACTTTCCCGCGCCGCAACGATTCTCACGATTTCGGAAAGAAAAGAAAAACCATGGGTTGGGGTTCTAATTGCGCGGCTGCACGGAAAAATGAGTGTGACCGACCTAGTGCGATGGTCTGGTGCCCCCCCCCCCCTGATGCGATAGCACCAAAAAAAAAACCACAAACGTTGAAATAGGAAAGCTTTCTCCCCACATAAACATTATACATACACCTGAAGAAAATATTAGATTTTCTTCTTATTCCCAATTTTTAAAATTTCCCATTCATTTTCGCTTTTTATAAGCGTAACTTGGATGTAGACTCTAGGCGTGTTGAAAATGTGAGGGAAAATTTGCTACAGGAACCGAAGCGGCGCTACCGCGGAGCTGCGGCGGCACTACCGCGAAGCCGTAGCGGCGACGCGGCAGTGCCGCTGCGGCTCCGCAGAATAGAATGTACCTCAAACTTGGGTAATTGAACCGGCGACAATTTCGTTGTACCACGCAGGACAGTAACGTCGGCATGGATCCGGAAGAGACTTAGCGTTCACTGTTGCAGGTTGGCGCCAACTCGGTGCCCTGTGTTATAACATAGGTGCACCGAGTTTGCGCCAATCTCCAATAGGGAACGCAAAGTCTCTTCAGGATCCACGGCGATGATACGTCGTACTCCAAGCGGGTTTGCTGCCGCAGAGCCGGCGCGGTTCTAACGCGGAGTTGCTGCGGCACTATCGCGGCACAGTCGAGGGTCGTGGTACTTCCCCGGCATTGACGAGTAGGTCCGCAAATTGGAACCGAGCGAGCCATGGCCAGTATGCTTGTCAGGTACTGATCCCATCACAAACTAGAGTTTTGAAAAAAGGTCTGTTGAGAGTTGTGGAGAAGGTAAAAAGAAACAATTTATAGTTCGATAAATTTCCTGAAAAAAATAAAAAAATTTTAAAAATAAAAAAGGAAAATCAGACACTGAAAAAAAGAAATTTTTTGAATTTCAGGAATTTGAACATTTTCTACTCAAACTTAGTCCAGGAGGGTTCTTTGGGGTGCTGAAAACGAATATAAGGTCCATTCTCAGTTTCTCAGAAGATCACTGTGAGTTACAGCAGGAAAAATAAAATTTATCCACATTAGCCTACAATCTTCCGAAAAACTGAAAATGGATCTTATAATGGTGCTCACCGCTTCAAATTGCCCCTCTTTTAAAGGCAGTGTTCACGATAACAGTCGTTTTTCTGATTTTCCGCCTATCCTGAAGCCGGTCTCATGCTGATTTTAATTATGTCCCAGGAATCGCACAAGAGCACCTTGAAACGGAGTTATGACCCCCCGAAATTCAGCTAGGGAAGCATTGTGGACGAGTTTTCCGAGGCTTGTAACTCCCGTTTTTTACAGCCGATGTGTGCGAGCTGACCTGAGTAAAGAGATGTTGAGAATGAAGGGAAGAACGGGGCTTTTGACCGGAAACCATCGCTCATCTAACCACCAATTCAAGTCAACTGTTATAGGACATGGGCTGGGTGGCTCAATGGGTTGGCTGGCCCATGAGATTTTCATAAACTCACTGGCCGTTTTTCGTCCCTCTTCCGCTCTAAATCTTCTTAGAGGGCCAAAAAAACGTTTCTTCGTGAACACCGACTTCAAAAAGTTCAGGTAGAAAGTGTTCGAATTTTACAATTCAAAAAATTATGTTTCCGTTGTTTTTGATCTACTTAGGTGCACTAACGAAACTTACCAAACTTCAAATTGTTTTTTTAAATCTCTCCACAAAATTCAACAGATAAGTTTTTCAAACTCCAATTTCGGCTAGGGTCAGTCCCTGGTTAGGGAAAATACTTAATCGCATAACTACATTTTCTGTTGCCGTGAACTGTAACAATATTGAACCATTATGCATTAAGTCTTACACGATTTTTGGATGGTTTTTGCCGTCACTGCAGTTCAACGTCGCAGTGCACGTTATGGTATGTTTACACAAGGTGCTGAGTTGATCGCAAAACGCTTGGCTCCGGGCGAGATTGAACCAGCATATTCCCTTTCCGGGGGAGCGCCTTATCGCACTGCACCACCGAAGCCCCAGCGCCGCTCTCACTCAACTGCTCGGTAAATCTTCACCGAAGCAATTATGCATTATATGTACAATCAGAGAAGGAAGCGTTTGATCCTAAAATTCGTTTTACTCATTCCCTAATGATTCTCAAAATTTGAAGCCGACGCGCGCGTGACGCGACGCTCTCGTCTGGCAGTTCATGGGCGAGGCAGTACTTTTATAAATGGAGTTTATGACCGCCTACTGTAGAATACGAATACTTGAAATTCGCTACAAAATTTCGAGAAGTCGCTAGCACAGGAAAATCGATCAAAACATGAGCTGGAGATGAATTTCGAAAATAATCCCGGAACAGAGAACGGATCCATTCATAAGGTCAACATTGATGTTCCGTATGTTTTCACTTGAAGAACAGAATAACAGAAAAAACTCTTCATTGACCAGCAGTCACAGAATCAATCACCTGAGTGCCAGCAAGCGCTCCAGCAGTGTTCGGATCCTGATGATGCACTTCGTCTCTCTTTTCACCCAGCGACAGCGCGTCTGCGTCTATGGTGCGCTGCACTCGCATTCCGCTGGCACTCTTCACATGACGGTCACGCCCCACGGGCGCACTTTTCAAAAGTGAAACGATGAGATATCGCGACTAATCGGCAGATATCCTATATTTAATTGTCGTCCGGTCATGGTCAAGCAGCGTTGATAAATGACATTACCCGCGCTAAGTTTTGTAAAAATGGGGAGCATTTGCCAAACTTGGCAAAAAAAGTGTTCGATGCTTGTAACTTTTTTGAACGAAGACTTTTTTAGGTTCTGAAAACACTGTCATATCCATAGCTGAAATTCCTATCTAATAATGTACGTTGTGTACCGAAGTTTCTTAAAATCGCTTTGTTTTTGGATGAATTGGTTTCTGCGGTCGTTTTTCAAAAACGTCGCGCGCGGCAGGGTGCGGCGAAATTTCGAGTAGTAGACTTGTGTTGCGCGAACCCCAAATTGTTAACAGAAGGAGTTCGAATATTCTACCTGCACGAATCTCTAGATTGTTCCACCCACATCAAGGAAACGTAGAGATAGCTCTTCTATTACTTGTACAATTCCAGCTGAAAATTTCGTCGCACCTTGCCGCGCGCGACGTTTTTGAAAATGACCGCAAAAACAAATTCATTCAAAAACATAGCGATTTAGGGAGTTTCGGTTTACAAAGTACATTATTAGATAGGTATTAGAGCTGTGAACATGATAGCGTTTTCGAAACACAAAAAAGCCTTTGTTCAAAAGAGTCGGATTTTTTTTGCCAAGTTTTGCAAACGCTTTTCGTTTTTTACAAGAATTAGCGCGGGTATTGTATCTATGTATGAATGCAGAAAACTGGAAAAAAGAAAACTCACTAGTGAATTGGGGAATTTTCGGTTTTCTGCCCATTTTGGCCAGTTTTCTGTTCCCTGTTCTCTGTAAAGAGCAGGAAAAATTTGGCGGAAAATAGAAAAAAATCGTAGACCGCGATGTGTAACAGGATTGCCCCTGGGGCCAAAGGCGGGTGAGCCAATAGATTGAGGGTGGAGTAACCTGGGTCCTCTGCAGTTCCCCCGCACTAAACCATTTTAACTCGATATACTGGTTATCCATCCTAGCGCTACTGGTGTGGTGACGGTCGGATTCGATCCTCGCCCAAGGTAAGCCAAACACACTATCCTTCCGAGGTCCTTCAATTGGTACCGAATCCATGTGGGCACAAGAACGCACAGACTGGAAAACCACTAAATAGTCCCAGAAAGCATTCAAACGTCTACGAATACGACGACGAATGCGCTGCGTAACCCAATAGAGATTCGTGAAACCGAGCCCTTATCTTTACCTTATAGTGGCTGCCATTACCCAGAGATTTGCCGTTGATGAATCCCTCAGAAGGTTTTCGATGCAGTCAAAAGACGCGAAAACTTTAATTTTATCGTAAAATAACGAAAATTACCTATTATTCCTACTCAACGCCCGCTAATCATAGCGAAGTGGCGCGGCGTCCGAGTATAAACACTTTATACACGTGGGCAAAGATGAGGAGTACTCCAGAGCCACCGCTTTAATGAAGCGGGGAAAAGTTGGGCCCTAACTGTGCCATACACGCAATTTCTGAGTGCGTATTTTACCTGATTGCAACGCAGGATGGTACTGAATTCGATTATGAATGAATGAATCTACTACAGCTCGCGATCTTGGCGTCACCTACTCTAACAGGCTTACTTTCGATGACTATATCAAGGAAATTACTACCATAGCACACACCAGATCTAACTTCATACTGCGTGCCTTTCAGACGCGCAATATAACAACCCTTTTCAACCTATTTGCAATGTATGTCAGACATTTAGTGGAATATTGTTCTCCACTATGGTCTCCATCTAAACAATGCCTGATAAACCAGATCGAAAGTGTCCAAAGAAGATTCACAAAGAGGATATTCAACAGAAATGGTTTATTTAGGGTTGGCTACAGAGAAAGATTGCTCCACCTTGGTAGCAACTCATTGCGGCTAAGACGGGTAATCTATGACCAAAATCTAGTTTTCAAGATGACCATAGGCAGAATTGAGATGAATACTAGCTCTTTTTTCACCCAATCCTCATTTAGTGACAGAACGAGAAGTCATCATCCTCGCCTTATTGCAGAAGGATTCCGAAGTCAGAGTTACAAGCACTCGTTTCAGATTCGCGTTGTTAAAACATGGAACGATTTACCGCCATCAGTGGTGCATTCGACGTCATTGGCAACGTTCAACCGAGGGCTTGAAGTTGCTCTCAGAACGAAAGGCTTGTTCTAAACTCGTTATCTTGTCTGCCCAATTATTTTTTTTACAGTAAGTGGTGTGATTGTTTGTTAGCAGCAGTGTTACATTTGTTATCATTGCTTATCTGTCACTATTATAATGGAACTATTATGGTTTATCTATCACTATCAATATAACCGAACAGCGCTCGAAGAAAAACTGTGATACGCATGGCATGCTCACGTTGTGACGACACTTCGTGGATTTTCTTGATTTTTCTCCTCTTGATCTTGCCCTGTATGGCTTGTGTTGGTATATGCGTTTCGTATTTACCGAAGTATGATTCTATGGTGCCCGCCAAACTGAGAAAAACGCGTTTCTAATGAATTCAAGGTCTGCTATTGTTCAAGTAGGATATTCGTGAGCCATGGGTTGAATACCTAATCTTTTCCTCCGCAGTCCATTATCCTTTCAGCAGCAAATGCTATGCGGGCATTCCAAAACCATTACATTCATTTCTATCATTATCCAAAGATGCCTCAGCAACAGTTTCAATGGTTGAATTTCGAAGCAGGTCTACGTCAGAGTCCTTTTCAGCAGTGCTGTGCTTCGGTGTCATAAGTGAATGTTATCGTTCATGTTCTCGTGGCACGTCAATCCGCCATGACCATTTTTGACCAGTGTGATAGCTTATACTGTAGGCACCCACGAATCAGTGCCATGAGTTCGTATTTAGATCAAAGAGGTGCCCCCGCATCCGCTGGTGAAAGGTTTCCTACCAGTTGCGCTGGATTTCGGTAGGGTTATCCTACAGAGAGCTGCTCAATGGTCAAAATCTGGTCAAACCCTCTGCTTGGGCGGAATTGATGTTAACGAAGGTGTCAACGAAAGCTCTCATTCATGCTGCTTGAAGAGCAACAGAGAAATAATTCTCGGTAGCTCTATTTGTTTCTATTTATTTTCTTAGCCATCCCTTTTGGAGCCCCACAAACTGTCGGCTGCTACGAATCTTACCGAACACAATTTTTTCTATAAGTGAATGGCCACTGATTTTCGGAGAGCTTATAATCAAAACGTCAGCTCTTTCCAATAGAGGCACTGTTTTCGCGTGCGAGAAGCTTAGTTTGCTTTAAGCTTCTTTTCTTCTTAGTCAATCTGGATGTATATTAATTACTTTCATGTTTCTGATCCTCATTCATGATTGACAAATAAATGAATGAATGAATTATGATGGAGCGTAATGAAATTGATGGTGAGGCTATGAGAAAGATGATAGGACTCCCACATAGGTAGGAGCGACCCCACCACGGTGGAGCGAGCGGCGCGTTAGGTTATTTATACTCAAACAGCCGCGCGTGACTTTCGAGCATAGCTTCGTTGGGTGGAGCCATGTACTCCACCAACCTCCACCCCTGGTCAGGTGAAGTGGGGAACCTTCACCATTGGGAAAAACGGTGACAATCGGTGAAGCGCCCCGAAAAAGAATGAAAGTGACCCAACACTCATGCAAGTCATTTTCAAGACTGGGTGGGTGTCAATGCCGGTTTTTCGGCCATAACTTTTTTAGCCCAAGAGATAGCCCTTTGGTGAAGGTAGTTTTCGGAATCCACATAAAATTCTGCATCGAATAGCGTTTTCAGTTTTGAAAAATGCGTTCCCCTTCTACCAGCCGATTTCAGTTTATAAAGTGCATTTTTCTCACCTGAAATTATCGGTTTTTCGTCTATAACTTTTTTGTGCTTGAAGATGGACCTTTGGTGAAGGTTGTTTTCGGAATTCCGATAGAATTCTACGTCGACCAGTGTTTCCAGTTTGAAAAATATTCTCTTGATCCTTCAGCCTAATTCATTTTACGAAACACCGGTTTTTCGCCTAAAACTCTTCAAAGGTTGAAGATAGGGTCCTAGTGAAGGCTGTTTTTGAAATCTACGTGAAATTCTGCGTTGAATGACGTATCGGGTTTCTAAATTTGATTCCTCCATAAGCCAGCCAGGTCGGTGGAGCCGAGCTCCATAATTATCTCCATAGGGTGCTCGCGCCTGTATGGTGTAAGTAGGAGACGCAGAGTTCTGCTGGAGCCTACTACGGGGCTCGGCTCCACCGACCTGTCTGACTTATGTGACTAGCAAAGTTAGGAATCCGATATATCATTCGACGCAGAATTTAACGTGGATTTCGCACACAGCCTCTACAAAACCTTATCTTCAACGGTTAAAGAGTTTTGAGCTAAAAATCGGTGTTTCGTAAAATGAATTAGGCTGAAGGATCAAGAGAATATCTTTCCAAACTGGAAACACTGGTCGACGTAGAATTCTACCGGGATTCCGAAAACAACTTTTACCAAAGGTCTATCTTCAAGCACAAAAAAGCTATTGACGAAAAACCGATAATTTCAGTCGAAAAAAAATTGTACTTTATAAACTGAAATCGGCTTTTAGAAGGGGAACGTATTTTTTAAAACTGAAAACGCTATTCGATGCAAAATTTTATGGGGATTCCGAAAACAACCTTAAAGGCAGCGTTCACGATAATCATCCTCGTTGACTTTCCACAGTGAAATGATAGGCGAGAAGGATCCTAGGCTTCCAGTGTCGAAAGAACGGTAGAAAACGAGCCAGGAGCGACAAAGTAACGGCTGCAAACAAGCGTTTTGGTGCCCCAGACACGCCCCGTGCCCCAGATCCGCCCCCTCGGAATGAACAAATGAAGACTCAGATTACAGGAATGATCAAGTGAAGGAAGTGCTGATAAGTGAGCTGTTTGCTTCATTGCACTGATAGGTATCATCCCTCTAGCGGTCAATTCCTCCACGCTCGAAAATCAAAGTAAACAAGGGAGGGCCTATTTTGGCTCAAAAACGCGTCTTTCGCGTCCTTTTTAAAGGCAGTGTCCACGATAAAAACCATGTCTGATTTTTTGGTGGATATCGGCAGATGCAGGACCTAGTGCGACCCTAACGTTGAAAAAACTAAGAAAAATGAGCTCGGAACTGTCCCCTACGGCCCCAAAGTTGGACACCCGTCAGCTCGTCACCCCCAGATGCACTTTCCACGCCCACCGACGTGAACAAATGAATGCTCGAGATTAAGAGATGAGCGATGATTTCCAGTCATTAGCCCCGTTCTTCCCTTAATTCTCAAGTTCTCTCCTTACTCAGGTCAGATGGCATACATCGGCTGCAAAAGACGGAAGTTACAAGCCTCGGACAACTCGTCCACCATGTTTCCCTAGCTCAATTTTTGAGGGACCATAACTCCGTTCCTAGAATGTCTTGTACGATTCTAAAAACATCATTGGAATCAGCATGGGACTGTCTTCAAGACAGGCGATAAAAGCAGAAAAACCATTCTTATCGTGAACACTGCCTTTAAGCATGCCTTGCTATATAGTGCACCAGACCTTTCGTAAACTGTGGAGATATCAGAAGTGAAATTTATCGTGAACACTGCCTTTCACCGAAGGGCTATATTCTAGGGTAAAAACGTTATGAACAACATATGTTATGAACAAAACTGATTGCTTTTGGTGAAAGAAACGTTACCTCATGAATTGTAATCGACTGAGAGACTGGAAAGTATTTTTTCAATATGTAAACATTCATCGACGCGAAATTCCATGGAGACTTTGGAACCAGCTCCGTTCAAACATTCGTCTTAAAGGGCAAAAATTTTATGAGCGAAGAACAGGTAGTTTTTCGAAAATCGCATGGAAAAATTTTCCAAAAAAAATTGACTCCAACACAGCTCAAAGGAAATTTTTCATGACCTAGGCAGATCAGTTAATCAAGAATCGTGAATTTCAAAAGGAGGTCATCTAACGAAAAAAAAATTTTAAAATTAATGATTAAAAAGAAAAATATACTGAATGCAAGAAAAAGAGGATTGAGAAAACGTCAAATTTTGAAGTTGCAAGTCTTTAGGGAAACCTTCACCATTCCCCACTCAGGTATCCTAAACAACCTTCGTCTCTCGGACCGCTGTCTCCATCCCAACAAACCTATGCTTTTGAGCCCTGAAAAGTAGCACAGTGTTCAAATTAGCAGCTATTCCAAAATCAGCTTCTGATCGAGTAATCTAGCTGCCATTCTCTGGGGAGGGAAAGGTTAGAGAAAAAATTGTCGTCTCCGCGCTGATAATCTTTACTTTTTGGTCGTCTGTACTTATCACTCTGGCCAAATGTTGGGTTCCGAAAATTGTTCCAAAAAACCATTTGTAACCTTAGAATGTATAAAAAATTCCATGCTGTGGAAAAACTTATATAATGTACGCTTAACATTCTCGATGGATTTTTGATTCCTTTTCCGGTTTTCTAATTCCAGATTTTTTTCCGCACATCCGTGGTGTGGAACAACCGTTTGCCGTTTTCCCTATTAACCGGATTTAACGCTGCTTTTTGTTAGATTTTGATTTAGCCACCTGATCTTGGAATATACCGAAATTTTCGCAGATAGTAATCGCGTGATTTTTTCGCTTTTTAGTAGCTGTAATGTATGTTTCTGTTTTATAATGGCATACGTGTGGAACACTATTGACATCCATTTTTTTCACCGTTGTGTGACTTCTCACCCTCTTCCTTGTACTGGAGCGTTTCTCCTGGCCCTCCCCCGAGCACGACGCAGAACCGCCCAAAATTTCAGAAATATTCCGTACTTGAAGGAATCATGTTGAATGAAAATCACCTCCAATTTTTCAGTCAAACAACATGATCTACTAGACGGTCCTTGACAGAGTGTGGGCACTACAATGAAGAATGTGCACCTATTAAGTTGAACTCTTGAGAACTGCTGCCGGAACAAAAAAGTCCGAGTCTTGAACTTCTGACTCTTAGAACCACGCAGCCATTTTCTGACTTTATGAGTTTCAATTTAAGCTCACCACCATGGATATGCGTTAAAAATTTTTGTAATTCGTTAGTCGTTCAACAGGCCAAAACGCTCCTTAATCGCTAGTCGTTAGCCGCAAAAATCTTGGCTTTGCAAATATGCACAGTTGAGGCAGAAAAAACCCACATGTCCAAAACATTCATGGCCATTGAACACACAAAACACTCATCGTTAGAGAACCTAGTTCAAACGGCGAACCTACATATACATAATTTAAAACATGAATGTAACCTGTGTTATTAGGATCCTGAAGGGCTTGTGTCGAAAATGTCTGTACGCACAATTGGAGCCCAACTGTATATCGCTCCAACACGGAGGCTGTGAGGTAGAGAGGATGAATCTTTCGTAGAGCAACGCTCTGGCAGGAAAGGCGGCTAGGAGTATGTTTGGATGGGCCCTTAGTCGCTCTTTCTACTCTGAGAGTTTTGGCCGAGCAATAGTCGCGAAATAGCCGAGAATCAGCCCACCAGGATCCGCAGCGGTTCCTGCTGGGTTACTTCTCGGCTTTTCCCGAACGGACAAAAAATAGCCGAGAAGTTACCGAGAATTAACCAAAAGTAACCAAGACGCAGTCGTCTCCAGCTCGCCGAGCAGCCAACCGGGGCCGCCAGCAGTTGAGCGGGACCTCCAGAGGCTGAGCGAGGTCCAAGTACCCCAAATTAGGGTAACTGAACCGACGGAGGTGTTGACATCTGAATCATGCTTCTAAAATGCGTCCTATATGACCTGAAGAGAATTAGTTCTTGGCTATTAGGCGGCAAGCATGCATTTCCCTCCTATTTCTCGACCAACCTCTCAGAGTAGTAGGTATTTTTCGCGTTTTCACTAGAACAAAGTTTCGGTGTCAGCAGGCGCAATAATGGAAGAATGACGGAAGACTCCACCTAAATAGTTCGAGACGCTGATTCTTCAATTAACTTAGCATAGGTTCTAGCTATAAAATGGATCAATATGAGAATTGTGTGACACTGTGATTCAGTAGTTTAGGTAAACACTAGAGTATATCAAACGAATAAAAATTTTCGAATATTCGAATAAACGAATAATTCGAAAAATTGACTCTATCGAATATTCGAATAAACGAATTATTCGAAAAATTGACTTCTCGAATATCCGAATGAACGAATTATTCGAAAATTTGACTTTTCCGAATAATCGAATTATTCAAATGATTCGAATACGAATAATTCGAATATCCGGCCAAAATCACGAGTATTCAAATAAGAAGTACGGACCGAGTACGCATAATCGAACCCCCGTTCGCGGCACTACCAACTTTCTTGACCTTTTTTGTATGGTATTATATAGATCAAGGCTATGCCAATGAACCTCTACGAAAAAGACATTTCATGTTATATCATACGAGTATACAAACCAACATTTATCACTGTCTATGCGTAGTTCTTAAACGATACGATCATATTCTCTGGATTTTCTGAACAATATCTACGAACAATTTCCGAATTTCTTATCAGTTTGGGGTGCTATCTAAGGCGCTACTCATACTATTCAACGCAAGCGCGGCAAGCGCGTGACACGCGTATAAAGTATTTATACTCTGACGCCACGTCCGCGCGTCACGTGCGCGCCGCGCTGGCGTTGAGTAGTATGAATAGCGCCTAAGCGGGGGGGGGACACTGTTGTATCGCACCTGGCCACGCCCATTTTTCTGTGCCGCAATGACTTTCCTGATGTTGGCAGGGGAGGGAAACGCCGGGTGATGCTCAAATTTAATGCGGCACGGTAAAATGGGCGGGGTCAAGTGCATGCAGCCTTAGTGCCCCCCCACCGCTAGGATAGCACCCAGTTTAGTTAGAGATATTTACCTCTGGACCGCAAAAATGGATATGTGCCGGAGACTCTGATTCCTATTTTTCTAGAATTATTCGTTTATTCGGCCGAATATTCAAATATTGGGCCGTTCGGATATTCGAATAAACGAATAATTCGAAAAATTGACTTTTCCGAATATTCGAATAATCGAATTATTCGAATATTCGATTATTCGTTTATTCGGCCGAATATTCGTTTTCCGAATATTCGTTGACATACTCTAGTAAACACCCTCTATGATTTTTTTCATCGACATAACACCTGGCAAAACGAAGGTCCGGAAACTTTTGCTGAATTCACCGCATTTGTAGAGAAAAAAAATTCGATGAAAAAATTGAGCAAAAAAATTACCGAAAACATTTTACCTCACAACCCTGTTGTGAACGTATTCAATGATTTTATCTAATTCCTTGTCAGTAGGATTTCAATGCTCTGTTCATTGTGTATCAAGGCTATCCTCCAGAAGTGTAACTGCCTTTCACTGTGCACTCGTTTTCCAGATATACTTTTATGAACGTACATCAGATGGAACGAGGTACGACGCAGAATTGCACAGGTTTTCGGAACAACTGATACATGAACGAAATACAAATTTGTGAGCAACAAAATAAACAGAACAACAACATCTCTCAAGTAAATGCTAACCGAGTTAAAGCATGTCTTGAATATAAATATGACCAATATGGTTCGCCATAATAGAAATGGATTTTTAATTGAGAGGAAGTTGCAAATTTATACAAGCACAACGAAGCTACCCTCTATTTTGGGACCAAATTCAGTGCCCGCTAAGGGGCTATTTATACAATGCATCTCTGTAGTACTGATCACGCGGCGGAGCACGATCGATATTCTAGGATAGCACTTCGCGGCGCCGCTCGGCTGCTAAAGTGTAAGGGATCGTTTATACTCCCGCCGCCGAGCGGCGCGGCGCAGCGCATTTCTGTAATATCGATCGCGCCGCGCCGCGTGATCAATATCACAGAAATGCACTGTGCCGCGTCGCTCGGCGGAGGGAGTATAATCGACCCCTAAAGGGTCGTTTATACCGTAGTCGCCGAGCGGCGCGGCAAAGAGCATTCTCGTAATATCGATCGTGCGGCGCCGCGTGAACAATACCATAGGATTGCACTAAGCCTCGCCGCCCCACGGCGGGAATATAAACGACCCCTAAACGACCCCCAACGAGAACACATGCACGGGTTCATGCGAACTTTCTCGCCTGATTAGCCGATCAGAAAAGATTACTTTGATTTTTCTTAAGTTTTTCTTGTCATTCCTCAGTCCTTGTGGAAACCGTTTTCATTTTTCCACACTATAATTGGAAGGTGAAGTTTGCTTGCTGAAATTGTCATTTCAGCACTAATGGAAAACACCGGTAACGGATAAGATTCTTCTCATCTCGGGAGGTGTTTAAAATTTCGTTCTTTGAACCTAGGGAAACACCGTGTATAGTTCTTTTCGACTCATTGTTTCTTTGGTAACTTTTGTATTGATCACAGATCTTATCCGAATTTTTTTACTGTGTTGGCCGCTCCGATTCTCCAAAAAGCCTTCCTGTCAGGACTTCTATCAATTTTTGGTTTAAGCTTCTTTCGCGATATTTTATATTACTTTTTTGCCTCCCTCAATACATCTTCAGTATAATTTTTTGGCTTGAGTGGGTCCGATGACCACCAGCGCATGCAGCCGCACCGACCTAAGCAAATTATAAGAAAGGGCAAGACCAGTGATGAGTGAAGATGTACCGAATAATGTGAAAAAAAAACAATAGGAAACTTGTTGATCGAATCCATAGCTCAAAATGTGTGGCTGCCCTCTCATCACTGAGGCGCGTCTTATAGCGAGGATCCACGCCGCCGTGAACTCCAGGTTCGATCATCAAGCCTTCTGAAAACAGTTTGAACCGAAATCAAATCAAAAGGGTAAGACTTATGATCAATAAAGGGGTTGCCAAACAAATCAGGAATCCATAACAATTATACAAAGTGAATTTCACAATCCGCCCGGATCGCACTAATAATTTTGATTCTCTCATCTCGGCGTAGTTTGCGTAGCGCGCACTCTGTGCGCGTATGTTATACATTCCATGGCCACAGAAAAAAGCGTTTACGCAGTTGCGTGTTTTCACTGGGCTACTGTAACTGTAGCTTGCTGGGTTCCAAGTCTGCAATCAATCAATGAAGAGATAGCGGATAACTTTACTGTGGGTTGTTGCGTTTTCCAATCCATCCATTTTCGTGTTATTCCTGCTTGTATCTATGTGTAGTAGAGACTTCAGGTGTATTCGTATTGTGTGTACGAGGGGGCGGGGAACATACCGTTTTTCCGTTTTCGGCGCTTTTTTTTCCTCCAGACGTGAGGGGAAAATTGAAAATGCGCCGTAGATTATGGCGGGACGCCTGCAGAGACGCAACCAAGTACCCTAGTCAACGACCAATTTTTAATTTTCTTTCAATTCTGGATAAGAAAAGCATCGTAAACGTTGAGACGCTAAGCCCTCCCCCTTCACACACAATAATGTGCTTATCTGGGCCAAATTCCGGTCCGCAATTGCGTCTCGACACGCTTTGCGGCCGCACGCTCCCGAGTCAGAACAGCTTCCAGAGCCGCAGCCGCCGACCTCTGACTCTAGGTAGGTTCTGGAAACTGGAAACTGAGAAAAATTGAAGAAAATTGCATAAAAAAGCCACACCGAGTCGGCTTTGGCGCTGGAAACCCCACTGAATCGAGCGCGTGCGGCCACAAAGCGTGTCGAGACGCAATTGCGGACCGGAATTTGGCCCAGATAAGCACAGTATGTAACGTCGGCGTGGATCCGAAAGAGACTTTGCGTTCACTGTTGGGGGTTGGCGGAAACTCGGTACTATATTCTATAACATAGGTGCACTGATTTTGCGCCAACCTTCAACAATGAACGCGAAGTCTCTTCTGGATCCACGCCGACATTAACATGTGTGCACCGACTATGCGCTAATGCAAGCTACGCCGAAAAGAGAGTGTCAAAACTCTTGTTGGGATCCGAGCCAACTGCGATAGGGTTACAGCACAAAATGAATGAAAAACTCGAAAATTCAGAAATCCTATCGGTTGTCGACGGCTCTCTATATTTCTCAAATAAAACTTAAAGGCAGTGTCCACGATAAAAAACCATGTCTGATTTTTTGGTGGAGATCGGCAGCTGCGGGGCCTAGAGCAACCCTAACGTTGAAAAAAACTAAGAAAAAAGAGCTCGTAACCGTTCCCTACGGCCCCAAAGTTAGACACCCGTCAGCTCGTCACACCCCAGATGCACTTTCCACGCTCACTGACGTGAGCAAATGAATGCTCGAGATTGTGAGATGAGCGATGGTTTCCGATCAATAGCCCCGTTCTTCACTTCATTCTCAACTTCTCTCTTTACTCAGATCAGTTCGCATACCTCGGCTGCAGAAGACGGAAGTTACAAGCCTCGGACAATTCCTCCACCATGCTTCCCTACTTTCTGAGGAACCATAACTCCGTTCCTAGAAGGTCTTGTACGATTCCAAAAACATCATTGGAAGCAGCATGGGACCGAATTCAAAATAGACGAAAAAACAAAAAAAAACGATTCTTTTCGTGAACACTGCCCTTAAACAAATGGAGCTTGCCTAGCTATCAAAACATGGAAAGATCTGAAAAAAATTGATCATGCGAGAAAACACGTGCGATCGCGACGTGTTGCGTGCTGCGATCATGTGTCTGCAAGAATTCACGCTAAGTAGGCCCGACATAAAGGACCCTTTTTCCATTTCCAACCGTACACAACAGGAATCAAATTGTTGAATACAACAAAATATAAAAAAAGTAATCATACATCGTAAGCACATAATTAGTCCTCCTCATCTACCGGTCTGGGCATCCTCCCGCGTCCACTAATAGTTATTTCGCCTTCATGACCGCTATATACTTCATAGTTCTTCTCTAGCGGGCGACACCGCTCAAAAATGAGATGATCGCTGTCAAAAAAGGTACTCGGATAGACTGTAGCACAGTAAAGCTTTCGTTTTCCGCTTTTAACATCCTGCAACTCGGAATAGTTAGCCGTAGTTCATTACACACAACTACTAAAAACGACAGTTTAATCAATACCTCTATGAATGACAAGAACGCATCGATTGTGACATAGTCTTCAGTCCCGACAGCGAAGTCTGTTGCCACGATCTGAGCGAAAATGTCGTCGTCGAAATGAATTTTGATGAGGCGATTCGAAGAGCCTTCTATGTCATAACAGTGGAATGAACGGGGTCTTGTGGCCAAGAAAAGACACATTTCGGGACCGAAATGCTCCTCGGTGCAATCCTTGACGTCGTCAAACCTCAGAGAACGTGGTGCAACAGCGCGAACGAACTGAAGCAGAGCGGATGGAGAGACGGCCTTCATTGAAATCTCCTTCTCAAAATGCAAATAGACGACACGACTGTGGCATTCCAGGAAACACGAGGAGAGTGACTGCAGTATCCCATCGGAAAGCGCCAGCTAAAAACTCAGTTTTATGCTTCATCGCAGACCAAAGTGCAATATACGGCCACTGTCAGAAATCGTTGAAAAACGCTGTGGCCAACCCCTTCAATACGTATGAAAAACGGACGATGGAGGTAGCAAAAAACACACGGTGTGGCCAGCTGTGGCTCACGCTGTCAATATGTATGAATTATGTGGAACGATATCACGGATACCATTCATTTCTTACCTTAAATGAGGTGAACATTGGTCGGGTGAGCAACATTGGGTGTTTTTGCCACCCCACCATTCATGGCTTTAATGTTTATCGACCGGGCTGGCTACGGCGATCGGGCAAGCATGACCGAGGCCTACGGTTCCGTTCATAGCGGACGACCTAGCGCCAAATGACGCGGAGGGTTTGCATCTTTAACATTTGTTATTGATCTGACTCCCCAGCTACCGCTGCAGCCGCCCTTTCGCTGACGGTGGAGGCATAGCGGCAGTAGCGGCTGTCACTAATATTATCGATACCATCGTTAACCACGTGTCGTCCTCGGATACGTTGAATGCGCTAGCGTTTCAGCGCTGGCGCATGATGCTCCGACGCCTTGACGCTTTGCCGCTGGTCGTCTGCTATGGACGGAGCCTACGACACCTCGTGCAACAGAAAGAAACTGACCGCATAGAGCCGCAATTCGGCGATTCTGCTTCCTCGCGCAACCTTTCTAAGTTTTTCTAAGATCAATGGCGGAAGCTTTGGCGGAGGCTTGGACTTAGTTAGGTTCACAGTCTGAAAGGAGTGGAAAAGTAAAAGTCAGAGTAATGTGAAGAAGTGCCATCATAGTGCAAGCAAAGGAATGGCGGACGCATCTAGATCACAAGTTGGTAATATTAGCAAGTCCGGAAATTTCTGAAACAACTGAGGCAGAAATTTGCAATTCATTCCTCCAATGTGCTTTTCAAAACCAACCAGCGTTTGGAAACGCGCTCTCTCGGAACAGGTGAATTAATCGTCGTTTCCTGCGTAACTTCTTCACGACAACATCGAGTAGTATGCAGAAGTGCGTCCATAGTCGTTCGTTCCTTCTGGCAGCACCTCTCAATAGATCATTCCTTTGCAGATCCGAAACACTTAGAGACAGTGTTCACGATAAGAATCGTTTTTCTGCTTTTTTGCCTATCTTGAAGACGGTCCCATGCTGATTCCAATGATGTTTTTGGAATCGCGCAAGACCCTCTGGGAACGGAGTTATGGTCCCTCAAAGATTGAGCTAAGGAAACATGGTGAACGAGTTGTCCGAGGCTTGTAACTTCCGTCTTTTGCAGCCGATGTATGCGAGCTAAGCTAAGTAAAGAGAGAGGTTGAGAATGAAGGGAAAAACGGGGCTATTAATCAGAAACCATCGCTCATCTCACAATCTCGAGCATTCATTTGTTCACGTCGGTGGGCGTGGAAAGTGCATCTGGGTGTGACGAGCTGACTTGTGTCCAACTTTGGAACCGTAAAGGACCGTTCCAAGCTCACTGTTTTTTTTCAATTTTAGGGTTGAGCTAGGCTCCGCAGCTGCCGATCTCCACCAAAAAATCAAACATGGTTTTAATCGTGGACTCTGCCTTCAAGTGGTCTCGGTCTTGGGAACAACCGTGTCGTCCGCTCCAATCGAATGGATCTTATTGAAAGATAGTACCCACTTCCCGTCCGTTGCGACCACTGGTCAAGGCCAGTCGCCGTTGTTGTTTGAAGAAAGATGAACCGAGCAGGTGCCAGCGCGCAGTTCAAACTGATGTTTCGTTTCGAGACTTGCCTTGAACAATCAGCGCCTGGTCGACTAGCCTTTAGCCAACGTCATAGTGAAGCGATCGGCTGTAGCCAGCTCTGTCGATAAGCTTCTAAATTATGCGAGGTGTAAAAAATATCACCCGTTGTGGTCGGACTGAGCACGCCTGTGCCGTCCTTGGCCGCCCCGACCGATTCTTCTGTAATACGTTGCTCACTCAGGTCCAAAAATCTCACGATGTGGTCGGTCTAAGCTCGCCTCGTCCGTCCTGATTCAGCTGTGTCTGTCCCGGTCGATATGTATGCAATGCATTGCTTACTGAGGTGGAGAATCGCAACGTTGTGACCGGTCGCAGTGCGCTCGAGTACGCCCGCATAAGGGGTCGTTTATACTTCCGCCGCCGAGCGGCGCGGCTAAGTGCAATATTATGATTATGATTACGCGGCGCCGCACTATCAATAGTATAGAATTGTACATCGCCGCGCCACTCGGCATTGGAAGTATAAACGACTACTAATTGAATGGCATGCTGTCGGCACACTAGCGGCGGCGCAGGACGGTGCAGAGCCACTGGGGACGGCAGAAGACGGCTCAAGGCGGTGCTCAGCCAATTATAACGGGGGCCTTGAAGGAGAGTCTAAACCTCAGCCGTCCGTCGCAGATCTTCCTTCAATGGCGGCGTGAAGTGTGTCGCAGTCGAGGGAAGGTGGTCGGCCTGTGAGCGACTCTTTGGAGAGGCTGTACTGGCTCTTCCGAAGACGTTCGAATGACTTAGCATATCGTAAACCTGTCAGAGCGCATTGTTGATCTTTTGAGCAGTGACCCATGCAGGTGTCCGGGCGAAGCAATCAAGAGGTTCTTCTCGAGGTGAAGTCGATTTTGTGAGGCGTAGAAGGTTCTTTTTTGTGGTTTAGACGCTTAAATCAGCCTGAGCAGCACAGCTCTGTCTCCTTATTCACCTCATTAAGGTTTCTAGGACCTTTCTGGTGATCAGAGAGAACAAAGCTTTTTTGTACTTCGGAAATCTCCGGACAATCCAATATAAAGTCTGCCCGAATGAAACTGTCCGCCCAGGCGGTCCGCGAGCGTGTTGTTCGGCCGTTGCGAAGGGATTTCTCGAACCTTTGACTCGATTAGCAGGGATTTATGACAAATAGGGAATAATATCCCAGTCAGCTTTATCCGAGTCGTGGTAAGGGTGGTCCGAAAAAGGCCTCCGAAACGGCCGCTCGGCACGCTGGCCGACCGCGTTGGTGGACAGTCTCATTCGGACAGACTAGTAAACACCTTGTCAGCTATAATCAAAACGGAAAACGATCACTGACCCATCTCAACTCCTTCTTTTTGTGCCGCGCAGCTGCAATCAAATGGATCTTGCTAGCGTCCCGCTGCAAAAATGATTTATTGGTGAAATTGACGCAATGATGGCAAGACCACTACATAGTTGAAGAAAGAGTTCCATGTGAACTGTTCTGTTAAACTTTTTTTTGGCAAAGAGAGTAGAAGATAGTATCGGAAAGGCTCTACATTTTACGGAGAAAAAATCACGCTATTGGGGTTACGTTATCTCACAGAAAACATCATTTCTTCATTGCAAAGAAATTGAGTGTATGGTCTGTCTCATACATTTATGAAGCCGCAGGGCAGTATTTATGAAGCGCGGGCCCCCAGTGGGAATGCGCAGGATGCCGTACAAAGTGTGCAACACCACAGTGGGAGTGCACAGGATGCCGCAGAAAATGTGCTGGCCCCAAGTGGAAGTGCGCAGGACGCCGCAGAAAGTGCGCGGGCCCCAGTGGAAGTGCGCAAGACGTCGTAGAAAGTGTGCGAGACCCAAGTGGAAGTGCGCAGGACGCCGTAGAAAGTGTGTGGGACTCAAATGAGAGTGCGCCGAACGCCGCAGAAAGTGTGCGGCCCAAAAGTGGGAGTGCACAGGAGGCCAAAGAAAGAGGGGGGGAGCCCAGTGAGAAAGCGCATGACGCCGCAAACAGTGTGTGGGACCCAAATGAGAGTGCGCCGAACGCCGCAGAAAGTGTGCGGCCAAAAAGTGGGAGTGCACAGGACGCCAAAGAAAGTGTGCGGGACCCCAGTGAGAAAGCGCATGACGCCGCAAACAGTATGTGGGACCCAAATGAGAGTGCGCCGAACGCCGCAGAAAGTGTGCGGCCCAAAAGTGGGAGTGCACAGGACGCCAAAGAAAGTGTGCGGGATCCCAGTGAGAAAGCGCATGACGCCGCAAACAGTGTGTGGGACCCAAATGAGAGTGCGCCGAACGCCGCAGAAAGTGTGCGGCCCAAAAGTGGGAGTGCACAGGACGCCAAAGAAAGTGTGCGGGACCCCAGTGAGAAAGCGCATGACGCCGCAAACAGTGTGTGGGACCCAAATGAGAGTGCGCCGAACGCCGCAGAAAGTGTGCGGCCCAAAGTGGGAGTGCACAGGACGCCAAAGAAAGTGTGCGGGACCCCAGTGAGAAAGCGCATGACGCCGCAAACAGTGTGTGGGACCCAAATGAGAGTGCGCCGAACGCCGCAGAAAGTGTGCGGCCCCAAAAGGGGAGTGCACAGGACGCCAAAGAAAGTGTGCGGGACCCCAGTGAGAAAGCGCATGACGCCGCAAACAGTGTGTGGGACCCAAATGAGAGTGCGCCGAACGCCGCAGAAAGTGTGCGGCCTCAAAGTGGGAGTGCACAGGACGCCAAAGAAAGTGTGCGGGACCCCAGTGAGAAAGCGCATGACGCCGCAAACAGTGTGTGGGACCCAAATGAGAGTGCGCCGAACGCCGCAGAAAGTGTGCGGCCCAAAAGTGGGAGTGCACAGGACGCCAAAGAAAGTGTGCGGGACCCCAGTGAGAAAGCGCATGACGCCGCAAACAGTGTGTGGGACCCAAATGAGAGTGCGCCGAACGCCGCAGAAAGTGTGCGGCCCCAAAAGGAGTGCACAGGACGGCAAAGGAAGTGTGCGGGACCGCAGTGAGAAAGCGCATGACGCCGCAAACAGTATGTGGGACCCAAATGAGAGTGCGCCGACCGCCGCAGAAAGTGTGCGGCCCAAAAGTGGGAGTGCACAGGACGCCAAAGAAAGTGTGCGGGACCCCAGTGAGAAAGCGCATGACGCCGCAAACAGTGTGTGGGACCCAAATGAGAGTGCGCCGAACGCCGCAGAAAGTGTGCGGCCCAAAAGTGGGAGTGCACTGGACGCCAAAGAAAGTGTGCGGGACCCCAGTGAGAAAGCGCATGACGCCGCAAACAGTGTGTGGGACCCAAATGAGAGTGCGCCGAACGCCGCAGAAAGTGTGCGGCCCAAAAGTGGGAGTGCACAGGACGCCAAAGAAAGTGTGCGGGACCCCAGTGAGAAAGCGCATGACGCCGCAAACAGTGTGTGGGACCCAAATGAGAGTGCGCCGAACGCCGCAGAAAGTGTGCGGCCCAAAAGTGGGAGTGCACAGGACGCCAAAGAAAGTGTGCGGGACCCCAGTGAGAAAGCGCATGACGCCGCAAACAGTGTGTGGGACCCAAATTAGAGTGCGCCGAACGCCGCAGAAAGTGTGCGGCCCAAAAGTGGGAGTGCACAGGACGCCAAAGAAAGTGTGCGGGACCCCAGTGAGAAAGCGCATGACGCCGCAAACAGTGTGTGGGACCCAAATGAGAGTGCGCCGAACGCCGCAGAAAGTGTGCGGCCCAAAAGTGGGAGTGCACAGGACGCCAAAGAAAGTGTGCGGGACCCCAGTGAGAAAGCGCATGACGCCGCAAACAGTGTGTGGGACCCAAATGAGAGTGCGCCGAACGCCGCAGAAAGTGTGCGGCCCAAAAGTGGGAGTGCACAGGACGCCAAAGAAAGTGTGCGGGACCCCAGTGAGAAAGCGCATGACGCCGCAAACTGTGTGGGACCCAAATGAGAGTGCGCCGAACGCCGCAGAAAGTGTGCGGCCCCAAAGTGGGAGTGCAAAGGACGCCAAAGAAAGTGTGCGGGACCCCAGTAAGAAAGCGCATGACACCGCAAAAAGTGTGTGGGACCCGAATGAGAGTGCGCCGAACGCCGCAGAAAGTGTGCGGCCCAAAAGTGGCATCGTGCGCACTTCCAGTGGGGTCCCGTACACTTTTGGCGGCGTCATGCGCTTTCCCACTGGGGTCCCGCACACTTTCTTTGGCGGAAACCGTAAAACATTTGTTTGAAGCTGTAATACGGAAATCAGCATAGGTCAAGCTATGTGAACGTAACGCTTAAATCCGATGCGCGCTTGATTTCTCTTTGATAAGTTTAATGGATTATCTTGTAAAATGTAATCGCTCGTCAGTCACTACATACTTATCAAAAGTTGGCCTATGAATGACCGCCAAATCCGGTTTTGGTCATTTCACTACATTTCCCAGTTTTTCATTACTTCTGGTTATTTTGTGCCAAATCATTTTCAAACATATTTCGAGTTGTTTTTTTAATTTATTTTGTTAAATTCTATATTTCTTGTAGTTATAACATTGCCAAATCATTACTTCTGCCAGGAAGCTAACCTTTGGGAAATTCTTCATTGCTAAGAAATTGAGTGTATGGTCTGTCTCATATATTTATGAAGCCGCAGGACAGCTGCTATTTGAGGAGCGAAGCGGTTGTTTCTTCAAGTCCACCATAATGTTTTCACAAAATACAACCGCTCGGCTTCTGTGATTAGTATATCATAGCAGCTTTCTGACGTTAGGAGATGAACTATAAGAAGAGTATAGTGAACCAAAAGTTGCACATCTACATATCAGCGGAAAGCGATCGTTCGGAGACCTATATGCATGAATCCCATTGCGACACGTCCGCCACACGCTAAACGAGAGCCGTTGTGCTGCAATGAGTTTCAGGCATATTGATCTCCGACCGACCGCTTCCCATTAGATAATCGTGTTTTAGCGCTATACATCCGCTTTTTCAGGAGAGACTCACATCACTTGATCCTATTCGATAATGGCCCTCAATCCAGACATGCTTGACATATCTCTTTCTCATGTGCTCCTCATTTGAACTAATTGTTTGCGCAGTCTTTCGATTGACAAGTCGACATCGATCAAGATCTTCTCGATCCAAATTTTTCAAGATCATCACAAGCAGCTCCGCTGGCAGACGATCCCAGTAAGAATGCTGCTCAAAATGAATGTTCAACTCTTGATTGACTCAGGTTAGCAGTTCTCAAGCTGGTGACCCACCATTACTTCCGAGCTCTGATTATAAGTAGTAATGTAGCACGGCTTCGATCAACAAACGAATAAGGACCACATAAGTTTTGAACACGCTCCACTCTCTGAAAGGATAGTAATAACGATTCTTTAGATAAATTCACTAATGGTGAGCTACGAAGCACAATACTAAGACAAAGGTATACCGTGGAGACGACGCAACCATTACCCAAACTTCTGGGCGAACATGTGGGGCGATGCAAAATTTTGCTTCGTACCCTAATAGCTGCACCCACAAAAAAAACAACCTCAAGATTCGAAGTTTGCGTTCTGCACCACGCTTAGAAGGGGTCCACTGAAAAGGAAGCTCTTGGAGGGTCAAGTTATGAAAGACTTTCTCCAAAATTCATACCAGGTATGAATTGGTGAGAAAAGATAGGCCGATCGCTTAGCGTTAACGACTAAAAACCATAGTAACCAAACCCATACCACTACATAGTCATTTTGAAGGCATAGATTGCGCTAGAAACTACTTTCCATTTTCAGGCTCTATTTCATGAACGAGCCCACAGGGAAACTTCGACGCGTCAAAATTTACCACTTTTTCATGGAATGTTGATGTGACGGCCAAAAAACATGAAAAACAGTTACGGCACAAACCACACATGCAAAAAAATTCGAAAAAGACAGCGAACAGGTCTCCTAATGAAGAAAAACCCTGAAGACGGTCTTGGCACTAATTTTTAATACAGTTTTACAGTGTGTTCAGACTGACTTCTCTTTATAAATGGAGGTTTTTCATGGACCCATTCGACATATTCGTTCACTATAGAGGCCAAGCTACACAGAAACCTGAAAAATTAATGTGCGGTTTACAGCGCAAACGACGCCTTTGAAGGTATCGTACGCGCTGAAAAAGCGTTCCCCGTTTTTTCGGTTTGAATGATGTTCTGGGTCCACCTAAGAACGTAGGAAACGTTTTTTCGGTTAAAAACGCCTTATTGTGAAGATGAATGAGGCCGAATGTCTCAATTTCAGAGAAAACTCGCCGCGAACCTCCCGTGAACCTGCCGAGTCGTAGCCTATCAGGCGCCAACTCGGCAGGTTCAAGACTACTACTCGGCAGGTTCGAGGCGCCGACTCGGCAGGTTCAAGGCTACGACTCGACAGGTTCGAGGCGCCGTCTCGGCTATTTCGAGGCGCCGAATGAATATTGCTTATACTTGAAGCATGAATTTCATGCTTCCCGCTGTCAGCTGCAAAAATTAGTGAAGGGGATAAAGTCCCTCTATCGAGACGATTATAAATTGCCACCGGCACAAAATTCTCACGGTAAACAAAATTGATGATACTTAATTGATAAAGGGTAGGGTATAAAAGAAATTGAGAGCGGTGTGTTTTCATTCATACACCGTCATTCTCCGGAGGTGAGCGGCTGAAGCTGAACACACTAGGATATAGGGAAACAGCGTCACCGGTGATTAAGATAACACGATATTGGGGCCTACTCATGGAAACTCTGGCAAGAAAAACTACTTCACTTCCGTGAGAATTTTGTGCCCGTGGCAAATTATAATCCTGTCCTCTATCGTTTCTGCCTCACCTCACATGAAGACGGCAATCCGGCTCTAATTGTTAGAACGAACTTGATTGTGATATAAATGTTTTCGGGAAAATTTTCTAACAAGGTCCATCTCACTAAGGAACCTCGCAAAGTCATCCCCACAATTTCAAAGATAATGAGAACTTTCTGGTCAATTCTGGCTCGTTGTCTCCGAATCTGACATCAGATTTTGCTGCGGACACCACTGAACGCAATTATAAGCGTTTTTGAAGCTTTGTGAAGAGGTAACGGCATTAGCCAATTTTTAGGATGTTCGAAAAAAATTGTCTCTTGGATTCGACTTGAAAGCTTCAACTGGGGGTATTCAGGGCGCTGAATGCGAATCGGTGGTCACCTTGTCGGTAGATTTAAAGGCAGTGGTCGCGATCAAATATGCTTGTATTCTTTTTCTTTCCAAATCCTTTCCTGGGTCTCGAGTAGTGGGACCTATAAGAAAAAATCGCGAAAAAACACTGTTTTGGGCCAAATTTGAAACCTGAACTTTCTTGTCTTTTGATGGTGGACGAGCCCTCTCCACATCATCGGCATGGATGACCTCTTATATCAAGAACACCAGCTAGCTTGAAATTGAATGTCAATCAATGAACCTTCGAATTTATGCGTTTTCTATCTTCCAATGCAGTATAGATGAGACTTCGTAACCAATTTTATTGGCGGTAAGCTTTCGTCGATATCGAATTCTTCAGACCTTCAAATACATCATAAAGCGACCTATTCTACGATGGAGAAACACAAAAGATATGGAAAACTAACCAAGAAAGATTCCCAGCAAGCGGAAGGAGCCTACTGTGGTCCTACTGTTAGCGTTCTGCAAGGGTAACTTTCTGAGAAAGAAAAGAAACGGAGCAGAGTCATTAAGGTCTCACCGCTGACGGCTATCAACGCAACTAAGGTTACTCTATGTATGACGGGTGTTGGATAAAGGGATAAGGCCACTGCCTTTAAAGTCACTGTAGGTTCCGCTAGGCATAATGCATTTTATGCATAATGCATAATGCAATTTATGTAATCGAATTTATGTACACATCTAGTCAAAAACATTGACTGAAGTGATGCTTTCATTATTCAACTCTTTTTATTCGTTAAATTTGCATTTATTTCGTCCTCTCAATGTCGATGACTTTTGACTGCTCGGCATGAGACTGCGATCTGTTTCGTCATCGCTGTGCACGTGTGCACGAACTAGCTTCTTTGGGCCCTAAAAACTCTAATTGTAGACCGTTTTTCACCGCGCTACCTTCATAGTTTTTCAGCTGTTTTTGATCTAAGCTGATTTTTGTAGTTTTTACGATAACGTTTTTCATCGTGACCACTGCCTTTAAAGTCACTGTAGGTTCCGCTAGGCATAATGCATTTTAACTGTCTTAATATATCTCAAATCGGAAAATGGACCTCCAATTCGTGTTCGTCGTCCCAAATAACACCTACAAAGAAATTTGAGGCCAAATCTGAGAGTTTGATCAAGCTACCGTACACCCACAGTAACCTACCATAACCTATCGGAAATTGATAAACGGGTTGGAGATTCGTGTTCAGCACTTCAGAACCCCTCTGCGGAAAAATGTTCGGTATCATCTATTGAACCGTTCCGGAAAGCGTTTTGTCCTCGAAATCCCCGATGGAAACCTTTGATTAAAATGTGTTGAATACTCTCAAAAAGTGTCAAATGAACACCAGATTCGTGATCAGCACTTCATAAAGACCTCATAGGAGAATTTTGAGCCAGACCTAAAACTGCAACTCATAGATCCCAAGCTTATTTTTTTGAAAATTAAGATGCCGAATTCAAGCTCAGTACGTCAAATAACCCTTCGTTGAAGTTTTTGAGCCAAGTTCATCCAAGAACTACAAACGTCACCCTCAGCTCAGTTGAATGAAATACGACTTTTGACCGGTTATAACTTTTTTCGAAGATTTCCGCAGCGGAATCCGAGTTCAGATTCGAAGAGGGTGTGCCAGAGTTGACCAGCAAACATTCATCAGCTTTCCTATCCTGGGGAAGACCATGCGAAGTTCCCCAGTCAGTTGTGCCGAGCCGACAAATTCTGTGGCCACTATACTTAGAATCCGAATCACTCCTTTTCGGATATCTGACCGAATATCCGAGATTCGGATGATCCGATATCCGAAAATTCGAAAAAACGCATTATCTGAATCGAACCATTATCCGAAGTGTCGAAAGTTCGGATAAAATTTGGATAAATATTGGATAAAATCGGATAAAATTCGGGTAAAATTTCGGATAGAATCGAATAATTTTCAGATAAAATCGGATAACTCTCGGATAAAATCGGATAATTCTCGGATAGAATTGCACTAGGCCACGCCCATTTCCCGTACCGCCTTCTATTTGATGCATCAACCCAGGATTTTCCTCCTCTTTCCGAAATCGGAAGAGTCGTTGCGGCGGGGAAAAATGGGCGTGGTCAAGTGAGATGACCAAGTGGATTGTTTTTCAGCGTAGAAGTTTTTTCCATCGTTGCTTTGCATACTTTTTACATGCTAGTTTTCCTGAATCAAACCTGTGTATGGATAATACTGTGTCTCCCAACGACGATAGAATAATTAAAGATTTGTTTTTATATTTTTTTAAAATGCATATATGGAGATTGAAGTTTGTATGCGAACATGCTGCAAATGCTATGAAGTACTACTGTTTGCTCAATTATTATGGATGTTTTCAAAGGCTTGCCTTGAGAATCTGGTTTATTTTTCACCGTTTTGCCTCAACTTTGTTCCGAAAATATCCGAAGCTATCCGACCGGATATCCGTATCCGGATCATTGAAAAAAATGGCATTTCCTGAATCGATCCATAATCCGAAAATTTGAAAAAGCGCATTATCTGAATTGAACCAATATCCGGAAAATTTAAAATCGGCATTATTCGAATCGATCCATTATCCGAAAAATTATCTTCGGATAACAATTATAGTGGCCACTCGGTTCGAAAATAGGATATTCGAGAATCCAAATTCCTCCTTATCCCATTTCCTTTTTTGAATCACCGAATCTCTTCCTAGCCGTAGAAAGAATGGCACAAACGCTCATATTTCTCTTAAAATCCCTTTATGATGTGAATGAAACAGGAAAATTTATTACAAAAAAAAGTAATTGAACGCAAACAATCTGTAAATGTGTAGTCATTCTCGCGAAGGGGTTTACATTGTGCAATTCAGTATCGAGAGCGTGTTCTCCGCTACTGTCCCCTCTCTCTGCGTCTCTTGTCTGCTTCCTCTCTCACGTCCGCAGTGCACTATGTAAAGTGCATCTCACTACGAAAAATAGTGTACTGTGCTTCTCTAGGCCAAATTCCGGTCCGCAATTGCGTCTCGACACGCTTTGCGGCCGCACGCGCACGGATCAGTAGGGTTTCCAGCGATGTTTTTCGACTCGATGTAGCTTTTTTTATACAAATTTCTCCAATTTTTTTTTAGTTTCTAGTTTCCAAAACCCATCTAGAGTCAGCAGATCGGGGGCTGCGGTGCTGGAAGCTCTTCCGACTCGGGAGCGCGCGGTCGCAAAGCGTGTCGAGACGCAATTGCGGACCGGAATTCGGCCCAGAGAAGCAGAGTAGTTATCCAATCTCTATATCGAAATAAAACTTTCTCTATTTTTTTCTCGGGGTCCGTGGCTTGCCTCCTCAGGGAAAAAACATTTAAATACACGGCAGGCTCGCACCAGCCTCAGAGTTAATACTGAAAGAACATCGCGGTGCCTAGGTATTCGCGGCAGCTTCGAGGTTCGCGGTAGGTTTCCGGCAGATTCGCGGTAGACACGAGGTTCGCGGTAGGTTCACGACTCGTACGCGGCCAGTTTTCTCAAAGATTACCCTTCAAAGAGGCCGGCCCTCGGTCAGTCATCTGGCAAAATTTGCTGACAACCATCATATAAGTAAATGATCAACAATTGATACAGGGGGAAGTTGATGGAATATACTATACCAGTGTCTCATTTACTTATCAATAGGAAGCGGTCGGCTGGGGATCAGGGATGTGCGTAATAGAAATTTTGCAATTCGTTAGTCGTTAGTCGTTCAACCGGCAAAAACCCTCGTTGGTCGTTAGTCGTTAATCGTTAGTCGTTAAAAATTTAGGCTTTTAAAAACAAGCACAGATGAGGCAGAAAAAAGCCCTTATGAGTAGAAAACAAGGAAGGCATAAAGATATGTTTTTCAAAACATTCATGGCCATTAAAGACACAAATCACTCATTGTTAGAGAACCTATTTGAAACTGCAAACCTACATAATTATACAAAATTAAAAATATGCACGGAAGCCTAATACTCGAGAGTATGTTTTTATCGATTTTTGTCATTTTTTCGGTAAGGAAACGAACAATATGGGAAACCGAGAAAATCTTGAACTTTGCAATTTTTCCAGTGTGAAATTTGCTATTCTGCGCTATATGATGTTGGTTGAGATCTACTCGATGGTGACAACACGGAGATTTGCACCGACCTTGCACTATTTATTATTTGCTCAGCGTCGCGAGCCCAGCGCTTGCGTGGTTTAGAGCTTGTTCCCTTGACGGGGAAAGGTCGGAAGAATTTAGCACCCAAGTAAAGATTTCACCCACTGAGAGGTCCCAGCACCACTCTATAGAAACCCCATGTCTCGAATTTATGACTGAAAATCGAAAGACGGCATCCTTTACAATCCAATCATCGGATACAGTTACTTTCTTTGGGCAGTTGTGGCCTGCAGGCACCGCTCCATATTATCACCTCTGATAGTGCCCTCTGTGAAAAAAATGACTCCGCTGGAGCCGATCATGTTTCGGGACTGGTTCAGCGAGCCTACCATAGAGTCGTGCGACCTACACGAAGTCGAGAAGCGCTGCTCCGGACCTTTGCGCAACATTGGGCTGGGGTCAAAATGGGGAGGTGGGGTTTCAGAACTGCGAAGCAGTGTCAGTAGAAATAATAAATACTGAAGGCGATGTGTCTTTTTTTTACCATTCACCTAGAATCAACCAATAGGGCGATATGTATCAATCCTGGTGTAAGACTTGGGTTGAAGCGCGATTTGAATGACTGTTGACTTTCTAACGAATTTTGGGATTGCTTACGAAAATATTTTAAATTTCGTTAGTCGTTAGTCGTAACACCCAAAAAGCCCGTTAGTCGTTAAATTCGTTAGTCGTTAGTCGTAATTACGCACATCCCTGCTGGGGATCAATGTGCATGAATCCCATACTAGCACGCTCGATTTCGATTGAGCGAGAGCGGTTGTGCTGCAACGATTTTCATGTTCATTGATCTCTAATCGACCGCTTCTCATTGATAAGCAAATGAGACACTCTTGGTGAACTCAACTATACACACATCGATTAACCTTTCCCTCTCCACCAACCGCTTGAAATAAATATGAACTTCATTTGATTGTGAGATTGTTGGTGAAAACAGCGATCTCTAACGATCCACTCTTCCTTTCTCAAAAATCGATTGAGATATTTTCGGTCTGAAGAGGGAGTTTTCAGGGATTTTTTTCGCGGTTTTTCTCTCAACGTAGTTGTTATATAGGGTAATAGAGCTCTCATTATATATGGGAAACTCGAAAACGGAATCCATCGTAAACGATGCCTTTAATTGACGGAAAGGCGCTAACAATAAGTGGTGCGGTCTTCCAATTCTACACGTGAAGGGTTATGCACAAACCGAACCAATGCAGCCGGTGGACATCTCACATTGTTCAACCGGTTTGCTGGATTAGTTATCTCGAGTTGATGTATTTCTGTGTTCTGCATATGCAACATCATTCGCCCGATAAATGCTTTACATCCGGAAGGTAGACAATGAAGTGTTACGAACAATCAAGTCTTCAAAATAGATATGAGAAGCATTGCCGATAATTCACATCAGACTCGACTTGAACTCGAGAGACAGGAAACAATTTGGCCAAAGCAATAATGCGGCTCTCACATGATGGAAACCATCGCAGAATCTTTCATAGCGTTATGCAGGGGGGTAAGCGTTATGCCCGAAATGGGCGGGCAGGGGCGGAGTCGGCTGTCACCAACTGCCCAGGTGGCCGGTCATAAACGAGGTGCGAACGAAGGTGCGAGGAACGCAATTATAGCGTCGCTCTCACTACGGCCGCTTGGACCAACTAACGAGCTACGCAAGCCAATCGATCCAATTTTATATAGGTTGCTATGAAGGTAACTGTTTCTGAAAATTAACAGCGGTATTTGTACCAAATGACTCCAAAATTCGAAAAACCGAATAAATTACTAAAGACTCGATGTGAAAAAAAGAACATTATCCAAACCCTCGAATGAATCAAATATGAATCGATAATTGAAAAAAAAAAGGAAAACTGAATTCATTAATAAGGAAGGCTTGCACCAAAAACCATTGAGTTTCAGAGCGCCATTTTAATATACTGTAGAGGAAGGACAGTGCTCCAATATTCCATGATCAGAATCGGCTAAATGCCTAACAAGGGAACTATTATAAGTCATACTAACCATTAGGAATGAAATGTACTCTTCTAGAACCATTTTCGGACGTTAATCCGAATATGCCCATCGCAGCTGCTTAGACTCGTTCTGCAAGAAGTTATGAGCGTTTTTAAAGCTTCGCGGCGAGGTACCCTCATGGAATTTTTATATTGTTTTGGAATTGTTCTCCGGATTCTGCTCAAAGCATGTAAAACAAACTTCGTCAAGGGAGGTAGTTTTGGGCCCTGAACACGATTATGAGGTCCGTTCCCGGATTTTCGGAAGACTACTGCGCTTTTTGGAGGGTAGAATAGGTACGAAAATCAGAGAAAAAAATGCCTCTAACTTCTTTTACAATGAGTCTAGGCAGCTGCGATGGGCTTATTCGGAATTTACGTCCAAAAATGGCTCTAGTAAAGCATATTTCATTTGGAATGGTTAGTATGATTTGTAGTAAGTAGTTCCCTTGTAAGAGATTCACAAAATTTTTTTTTAAATCACGGGTCATTTATGTACTGTCACAGACGAACCGAATAGAATAACTCCTTTACGGCTGATATTGTCCTACTTCACCACACTTTAATTTCTCTCCTTTTTTCTCCTCGTCATTTGGCTTGAATGGCTCGTTAGTTGGTCGACGCTGTCGTAGTGAGTGCAACACTATAATTGCGTTTCTCGCGCCTCCTTTTACGACCGGCCACGTGGGCAATTGGTGACAGCCGACTCCGCCCCGCTCCGCCCATTTCGGGCATAACGCAGCACACCCCGTTATGCAATCGCATTCAAGGCAGCGTTCACGATGATTTTCGCCCTCGGATTCTCACCTAAAACAATGCCCTGACCGCCATGCGAGACTGATATCACGAAGAAACGGCAAAAAAAACACCCTAAAACGCTTTTTGCAGTGGAATAATTCTCAGGCCTGAACTAGCTGTTCGGAGATCGCGATCGGTGAATACATAAACAAAGTTTCAAACTTCATCCCGTATGTGCTTGTCCAATCGCCCTCTATGGTCTGTTGTTTTCCATGCACCTCTCTCCGTAAACGTACCTAACTCTGAAGCAGGAAATAGTCTTTGGAATACGTGGTAGACAGCAGCTTGAGGCATCCTCAAGTTTTGCGAAACAAGTCACTACGTAGTCGCCTTTGGCGATTTTTCTTATTTCCCTCATTTGTGCGTGAACAACTGCTGAAATGGGCTTATTCTGAAGCAGAGGGTGTCTACTTAAAAAACGCGTCTTAGCTGAAGTCCACGGATCTTCTACTAAAAGGACGAGAGAGCAAGTTGTCGTATTCAGGGTACCCATATTTTCGTTGTTTTTGCGTTCCCTGAAGAAAACTTCGTGGTCAAGTGCGATTGAAGATTCTTTATCGAATTCTGTACTTTACATTGACTTTCAAGAAAATCGATAATAGAACGTTATAGAGTTTTGAGGGGGGTGTGTATACAAGTCTGTTGGTACCTGCTCGTTGGTGCCCCTGCTTCTACTGAACCCAGCAGACGTTTGAGTGTACACAGGGAACGTTCGAGCGATATAGCGTGCACAACTATATCGCGAAAGTATCCCGCACATTGCATAAAGGTGTCGCCGTCCGGCACACTAAGGCCTCTGGTCCATAACACCTTAGGATCCGTACCTAGGGAGTCATGGAGTCTTTGGCCACAAGCCACAATTTCGCCACCCTGAACTGTCGATCGGTGTCGAGTGATATCCAAAAAACTGCGCTATCCAGACTTCTGAGCTATTTCCATGCACCGTTTGCTGCTTTGCAGGAAACCCGCCTCAAGGATAGACCCGTCATCAGCGTCGGAGAGTACACCATCTACTGCGGTAACGCTGACGATAGGAGAGTGGGAGGCTGTGCAATAGCTGTAAGGAAGGATTTCAATGGTATGGTCAAGGAGTTCGGCTCAACGTCGTGTCGGAATGCATTCGTACGACTGCGGGATCACAGAGGATTCAATCTGTGGATAGTGAGTGCTCATGCGCCCACTGAAACCGCCGAAGACAATTCGAAGGATGCGTTTTATGAGGAACTCAATACGTTGCTGGCCAGGATACCTTGTCAACATGCTGTTGTCGTGGGGATTGACGCAAATGCGAAGATGGGACTTGATCAGGAATCCGAAGTACTCGGTAAATGGTTCTACCCAGTGGAGCAAACATCGGACAATGGCTACCGCCTTGTCGACTTTTGTGAACGCAGTGGTCTGATTATTGCATCGACATTCAAGAGGAATCATCGCCGCCATCAGCTTACGTGGCAGGGACCAACCCGGCTATCTCCAGAAGAGCAGCGGAAGCGGAAGATGACAACTTTGAAACTACAGCTTGACTATGTCCTGACGAGGAATATTCCAGTATCGGACATTCGAAGATCTAGAGCTGTGTGGGATGTCGCATTCGATTCGGATCACCGTCCTGTTCTGTTGAACTTCACTGCGAGGATTCATAAGAGGAAGCGAGGGGCTCAGCCTCTCCAGAGGATTGACATGACAAGTCTCAGAGATGAAGAGTGCAGAAGGAATTTCCGACAACGCGTTTCTATTCACATCGGAGTACGGACTAAGAAGAAACTTTGCGACGCGGATTCTTTGTCAAATGCATCCAAGACGCTTCGAAAGAGGCACTCCCGGTTGTACAGCCTAAGAAGAAGTTCGTCTACGTCTCAGAAGAAACAACATCTACCTACAACAGAGTATGTGCTCTCCGAACTGCAGGAAACTTCGTGGAGGAGAAGCGTCTGAGGAGGAAGTTGCGTCGGCAGCTTCAAAGTGACCGCGAACGAGTGGACGTGTAGAGCTAAGGAGTTCGAGAAGGCTTGGGAGGAGAAGAATCCGAGGAAAGCCTACACGTTGCTGCGACAGTATAGCGGGAAGATGAAGAGATGTCTTGTCTGTCTGTCTTGAACACTACCAATGGAGTTGCAGTTGGTGATGCGACGCTGCCAATATGGAAGGATTACTTCAGTTCACTACTGAATCGTCCAGCGCCATCAGTACCTGAGCTCCCGCATGTTCAGAGAGCACATTACGATGTCAGTGAGGAACCGCCGAGTGAGTCTGAAGTTTTGGATTGTGTCCGGAGAATGAAGAATGGAAAGGCAGGTGGAGATGACAACATCACTGTTGAAATGCTGAAAGCTCTTCCTCCGTCTGGGATTCGTGAAATGACCAACACCATCCGTGCCATATGGATGAGCGAAAGGATACCCGATTCGTGGAGACATGCGATCATCGTACCTCTTCACAAGAAGCTATCCGTCACGGATCCTAAGAACTACAGAGGAATCTCTCTACTTCGTGTCATGTACAAGGTTTTAGAACGTATCATTCTCGAGCGACTTATCAAACATCGTGAAGGAACGACCAGAGATGAGCAAGCCGGTTTTCGACCTGGAAGATCGACCATCGACCAAGTGTTCGTCGTGAGAAGAGTAATTGAATCGTGGCAGCGGTTTTCGAAGCCATTACAGCTTGCTTTTTTGGACTTTGAAGCCGCGTTCGACTCTCCTCATCGTGATCGATTGCTCAATGCTCTGCGAGCAGATGGAGTCCCGGAAAAGTATGTTCGGTTAATCGAGGACATGAACAAAGGAACAACAGCAGCAGTTCGTACACCTGTCGGATTTACGTCAGCTTTCGAGGTGAAAACAGGAGTAAGGCAAGGAGCCGTTGCAGGACCTTTTCTTTTCAACTTCGCCGTTGATGACATCATGCGTAGAGTTGCAGAACAGTTTCCTGCGGATGTGATCCTAACACCATCAGGACGCTCCCTTGTCGACCTGGAGTACGCCGACGACATTGTGTTATTCGCTGAAAACAACGCAAAACTGCAAAGGATTGTGAACCTCGTTTCGAAGTATGCCGCAGCCTATGGACTTCGTCTTCGTCCCGACAAATGCAAGCAGATGTGGGTTTCTCAGAGGCCTTCAACTGGAGTTTGTGTGGACGGACAACGTATCGAACTGGTGGACGATTTCTGTTATTTGGGCTGTTTGCTGAAGAACGATGGTAGTTATGCAGCGGATATTCGACAACGATGTGCGAAAGCTACGTCTGCATTCAATTCTCTAACCAAGTGTTTGTGGTCTACCACCATCGCGAAGGAAGTCAAGTTGCGCGTCTACCTATCCGCTATTCGCCCTATCATGATGTACGGATCGGAGACGTGGGCAGCACCGAAAACGCAGATGGAAAGGTTGGATTGCACGGAGAGGAAGCTTTTTAGGCGTTTGCTTGGATATTTCTGGCCGCGTGTATGCCATAACGAAGACCTTTACAATGAAATCGACGCAGTACATCAACGCTTGACACGAGGGAGGTGCCAGCATCTCCTAACGCCATCTCAAGCAGCAATGGAAAGTCGACTTCGACTGCTCGCGCATATACTAAGGAGAACGCCGGATCGTCTCGTACAACACGCTTTGAGAATGCTTCCAAATCCTGTCTGGAAACGGCCACCTGGGCGTAGGCGAAAGTTCTGGACGGATGTGGTTAAAGAGGATTTAAAGTCACTCGGCATCGAAAGACAGTTCAGGCGCGATGTTTCGTTTCGCTGGAAATGGAATAGTGACAGCTGGATGGAATGTGTTCAAATTGTGGCTGAAGACCGTGAAAAATGGACACGGCTGACTACTAGGACGGCACACCTCGGTGAAGATGCGGAATGACCGCGTCAGGCGAAAGCCAACCGATTAAGTCAAAGTAAGTCAGAGTTTTGAGAAGGGTTGGTAAAATGTGTACAGAACGATAGAAAATCTCCAGGGGCACATATAGTTCAACTCCGCATTGCCGTTCAGTCCGCAAAGTGCGCGTTGATAGTGAAAGCGTGCTGCGACGCGGTTGCGAGTATCCTCAGACAGGGATGTGGGATCACCCGGGCGTTTTTTTGCCTTTGATGACCGGGTGATCCCACCGCCCGGGTCATCCCACATCCGTGTCTGAGGATACTCGCGACCTCGCCGCAGCACTTTTTCGCAATCAGCGCGGACTTTGCGGACTGAACGGCAATGCGGAGTTGAACTGTATGTATTTACCAAGTTTGACGCCTTAACGAAGTCTGGAAAATGAAAAAAAGTGAGACAAATGCAGCTATTTTGAACACCATCATGGCCCAAAGTTGATTTTCTGCATCTTCCTCTCGCGCCCTTCAAATAGAGGGTTCAAAAAATCCAGCTGTGATAGGTCTGCTTCAGAACGTTCAGAACCACCCCATCGGAACAGTTCCCTACTGTCACATAAGGGAAGGAAGAGCAATAACCGAAGCCGACCAAGCGACGAGTTCTACTGTGAAAAACGGGGGACCCTTCAGACTTTCGCTCACTTTTCGTTTCAAAAAGCATTCTGCACTACGAAAAGTTGTGCACTTGGATAGAGAGGTCTGATGAGAAGAACGGACTATACAAGGTGATTATCCACGAGCTAATGTAGGCGTGGTAAGATCAGAAAGTTTTGTCACATATTTAAAAAGCACCTTGTGATGGGGCCAGTAGAAAATAGAATAATATATTATGCAAAACAATATCAAATATAGTCTAAAGGGAAGAATGTCACAAAAACAGTTACAGTTTACCGAAATGTTAAAAGGACATGGTGCGGTTGCGGTCACACACTAAAATAGAGGTGGAAAACCTGGCTATTTGCCAGATTTCATTATCGATCGACAGCACCGCTGATTTTCTGGGTGAGTTACGGTTTTCCTTTTTTTATCGTTTCTTTCAGCATTATTTTTGTTTCTGACCATTAAATATTGCAAATAGGGGCTATCCTTAGTGTGTGAGGGTAATTAGTTTTTTCGGGCGTGGAAGTGTCATTTTTTTCGAAATTCTGTTTTGAAATCTAAAAAAAAGCCCCTATTCGTAATATTAAAAGAGTCAAAGACAAAAATGAAGCAGAAACAAACAAGAGAAAAAAGTAAAACCTTAGCTCACCCAGAAAATCAGCTGTTCTGTCGATCGATAATGAAATCTGGCGTCTTCCACCGCAGTTTTAGTGTGTGACCGCAACTGCACCATGTCCTTTTAGCATTGCGGTAAACTGTAGTCTGAGAGTAAAAGGCTAGGTAAGAGTACAGCTTTTTTTATATCTGACGCGTCTTTTTCAATTTGTTCGTGTTTTCTAGTCGGCCCTGGACTTCCATCGCCAGAAGCGGAGGGTCTTGCTGAAATATAACTGCTGATAACGAAGTTCATACAAAATGCGACCGCTCACTGGTAGCGATTTTCGAAATTGAGGATTGATTAGAAGTGCCCAAAGCTTATAAAATGAGTCCTATTGAGATCCTCTGTCTACGCGGTCGACGTGCGTGTCGTGCGGCGGTCGCGAAGGCATTCTTGTGTACATAGAGCAGGAATGTAAGACGAATATTGAATAGTATCCCAGACAGCTGTTTGCAGCCTTAAAAGCCTCCTACAAAAACAGGTGTCACGAGGGCTGATCGACACGCAAGACGACAGCGTGGGCAGACAGTCGCATTCGGATAGACTTTACATGCACTGCATTTCATAACTATAAAGGCACCCTATTTTTTTAAGAAAAGTAAAAACGATGCTTTGTTGCGGGCACCACTCTAAACATCTATCGAGTTCTTTCCTTCCGTATACATTACTTCACAACAGACTACTACGCTAGATTCGCCTTGAGCAACTTTTTTGGAGTTTCTTTCTTTTCGCTCTTCCAAAGCTATAAAGGCACTTATCTGTACGATGGTACAACTATGAATGAAAAAAATTTTCGTCTTATATCGTATAAAAATACGTTCTTAAACGTTACGGTTAACTCCAAAAACAACGTTATGCAGGAATTACTGAACGCCAATATCATTCTTCGCTCGGTTCCCACCTTGGAATGAAGAATTGCACTTCTGAGTCAAAAAAACGGTCCTTTAATGCTCTGACCTGAGCAAATCTCTCTGACTAGCTCATTTCGGATAAGTTTAGTGGGATGAATGTCAGGCATCAGTGTCGGCTAGCGGAGAAGTTAAATGTTATGGTCTTGAACTTGAGCGGAATGGGGAGGCTCATATGAACAGCAAGATTATCATTCACTCCTGAATTCGATGACACTACTAGTGAAGATCGACATACGCGCTCATGATACCCCAATACTGCTGGCAGCCAATCGAACTTAATGTGAGGGTTTACCCTACCAGACCATAGAGCGAATCGGCTTTACAAGCAATTATTGGGCATCTGACGAGAATTCGACGTCGGTGCAAGAGCTGCTCCTGTTGGATTGAGAAATGGGCAAGTGTTGATGTTAGCTCACTTTATGACTAAAATCGTCGGATTAGTCAATATTAAGGTGAAAATGATGAGAGCAGGCTCAGGAATGACTTTAGCACCAATTTTGCCGCAATGAGCTTTTTTCGTAGAAAACACCTGAGCTGTCTTTTGATGTCCTTAAGCAAACGTAGACCTCCTCCTAGTGTCTCTGGGATTGTTTTCGGTTTGTCTGATTCACCTTTGAAAGATAGCTTTGGACAAATCCGGCTGAAGATAGGCACAGACTTGCTCTAAGCTGATCATATTATTCGAAAATTATCCACTTGTCAACCGTTTTCGGCTAGACCTGAGCTTTTTCGGCACTCCTCTCGTATTCTTTGTTCTATATACAGCCTGAGAACATGCGTAATGCAACTGGTGGAACACCTCGCATATATTGTGGTTTCTCTAATAAAATGTCCAGTTTTTTGCAGCACGTCCACCTAATCTCAATCATAGGTAGAGAGCATGAAATTATGGTAAACTGTAGTAAATAGAAGTGGAGCACGCTAAAATGGAGAGCGCGTAAGTAACGTTGGCGATATTGTCAAAGAGAACGGCTATTCCTTTAGTGTCTTCATAGTTTTGAAACACTGAGAAATTAAGAAAGTTTCAGAAATTAAATGTAATAGGAACTAGAAGGGATGTTATTATTATGACAGAGTACAATACCCAGCCTCGAACCTGGCAAGTCAGCGAAAAAAACGCGTTTTCGCGTTTTTTTCGCCCCTTTGGAATAACTCTGTCAGATTAGGGTTTTCGGGGTGAAAAAGATATTGCTAGTATCGTCTCATCAAGATCTATAAGATGGTATTAGAATTTCATTGATATCTCAAACTATACCTTAAAGGCAGCATACACGCTCGTAAACGTGGTTCGGATAACAATGCGAATCGAACCGTATGGCTTACAACATAATGCCTACGCATTTTGAAGTGTCAAAAATGACCCACAATGCCGCTACATAAGTTAGAAGTTAGCCCCGCCCTGTATTTTCACGCCCCCTGTATTTGCCCTTTTGCTCCAAAGCAGGGTCGCTGGGCCATTTTCGCCGTCAGTGACGTGTGTGGTTCACTTGTTGGGCAATCTACCAACAGTACCGACGTTGAATATGACCCAGCAACCTTGCGTTGCAGGAAAAGGGCAAATACAGGGGGCGTGAAAATACAGGGCGGGGCCAACTTAGAACTCATGTAGCGGCATTGTGGGCCGTTTTTGACACTTCAAAATGCGTAGGAGTTGTAATCTGGGCCACACCATTCTATTTCCGTAGTTATTTCAATCACGTTTACGAGCGTGTGTGCTGCCTTTAATTACAGTTATGTTGCTCTTTCCATAACACGTGATGACTCGTCAGAATGAAAGTTGCCGGCCGAGCATCCTTACGAGTCAAAACGTGTTATGAAATGAGCAACATACCGGTAATTCAGGTACAGTTCAAAATATCAATGAAAAATTTTAAAATCACCTTGTAGATATTGATGAGACGATTCTAGCAATATCTTTCCCACCCCCGGAAACCGAAGTTCGACAGAGGTATACCAAAGGGGCGAAAAGAAACGCGAATTTGCCAAGTTCGAGGGTGGGTATTGTACGCGTACGGAGAACACTCAAGAACTTTACTAGATTCTCCACCACACGAATTGTGAGTTGGAGAATTTTAAGAAAATAGTGTGCCTTTATAGTTTTGGAATGCACTGAATGTACCTTCCCCGAAAATAAATGGGCAGCTCCTCGGGGAACATAGCTACGAGAAGAAGGAATTATGGTTGAAACAAAGCTATCGTTTTGTGAATCTTCAGCTATGAGAGGAGGATTCCAAAATTAAAAACAGCCGACGCACACAAAAATGATATCGATTTTATGACACAAATCTAAGGTTTGGAGCTGGTAGTATGAGGAACTCACGAAAAAACAACGAAAACTCTATGCAAATAGAGGTTATTTTTGCTATTAAGAGAAAAAAGACGAGTAACACCTCACGCGGTTGAAACAGCGAATATTAGCTACAAAACGGTTGATATACCGATAGACTCCTACAACTTGTACTAAAACGCTTTTCTTGTTGGAAGCATCGAAAACCAGCTAAAGGGACAGCTTTCGAATAATCAATCTGAACGAGTTTGTATTTGGAACCAGAGTTGTCGAAGCTCAAATGCGGGGCTGTCAGAAACTCTCGACTTGCATTGCTCAAATCTAGTAGTTTTGACTCGTTTTTGACGCTTCCGATGGAGCGAGCGTTCTACTAGGGACCGTACGACCCCAGTAGCGTAGTTATCTCAACAACTTTTTCGAGCGTGTCTGCTGCTTACAAAAAAAACCAGCACAATGCTGAAGAAAAACATCAGGCAAGCGAACTGCCGCTGTTGCCGAGGAACTGTTCCGCAATCATGCAGAACACAGCCGCTGAGAGGGGAGGACTCTCGTATCTGACGCGCTCTCACACAATGACCGCCTCTCGCTTCTCATGCTGTGCAGCACTCTTCCACGCATCGCATACATCTCATTTTTCCTTCGGACTGTTCCCCACACTCCGCTGGGCGCATTACTCTCGCCACTGGCAGGATTTGGATTTAAAACCATACGGGCTCAGTATTGCAAAAACATCTACACAGACAAGAGCGGATTGGTTTGAAAATGCTGGGGTGGGGAAGAGAACATTGGAATTCTCAAGTTATAAACCTCTTCGAGCCTGTTCATGCCACATTCTTTCCATCTCCTCTGCCAACGCGTAGCTAGATGCCTCCGAGGGCGCGGCCTTTAACGCCGCCCCATTCCATGTAGCAAAAATTTACGGGTTTTAGCTACGATAGCTAAAACCCGCATATTCTTGTGTAGACGGTACAAGGGTGCAAATTCTACGCGTATTCTACGTAAAAACGAAGGCTAAATTCGATACATTGATCTCTCTGTCGCTAAACCCGTATAATCTCGCTATAATTTTGTAGCGAGAATCTACGGATTTCGCGACAGCCTGTGTTGAAGTGCAATCTTAAACCCGCGCTGGATACGCGGAACGCAGGGATGCCGTTCGAACAGTGTTGGCCCAGTCAATCCACGGATAACTTCACACTCTGTGGGTGGTCGTGGAAGGTGACCCCGTGTCGCTCTCTGGAAGACCTTGCTAGGGATAAATTTGGCCGCTGGATTGCTGCAGGCCGTGGGGAAGAAACGGCGATGCTGTCAGTCGCAGCTGGGATTGCTTTTCTAGAACGAATCAGGACTGGGTGGGTCGATCGACTGAGTGCTGTAAAGAGAATTTACGTAGAATATGCGGGCGCTGTAGCTAAAATTTTAGCAACTGAGGCTAAACTTTCCGTAATTTACGTAGAATCTCGGGTCAAAATTAGACTAGATGCCTCCGAAACCCTGGGCATCTCCGGTTTCCGTGTGAGGCATCTAGCTACGCGCTGGCAGAGTCAACAGAGCGGGCCAGTCATTGCAGTACACATCAGGGGTGTGCGGAATTTTCTGTTTTCTGCTCATTTTTGGCCTTTTTTCTGTTTTTTTTTTATAAAAGTAGTCAACTTTTGGCTGAAATCAGAAAAAATCTTGAATCGCGACTAGTTGCAAGTTTACTCCAAAGACAAATGGATGGACCCATAGATGGTAAACCAATAGGTTTAGAAAGCCGCACCCGCCCCAACACAAAAGAAACCACCAAAAAAGTTAAGAATCCTACTTGTTGCCGACGATTTCTACTATTTCTGAATTCAAAATATAAGCAAATACAGCTGGCTCAGCTAACATATCTAACATATTCGGAATAGCATATCGTCCGTGTCTGTCAAATAGGAAGCCGCACTGAGCGATCATTCGATCAATAGCCAACTTCCTTTTCTTGCAGCTCGCAAATTTTCCCGCCAAACCGCGGCGCGGCTTCCTACTTCAACTACACGGACCATACACTAATTGTGGCCCGGAAATAGAACGCTCCTCTTTCTATCCCCAACTTCATGAAACACTAATCAGATTTTCGGATATTTTTTTATCGTAAGACATCCGAATCCATCCACAGAAATCAAGACACAGAGGGTTCAAAAAACATCCGAAAATCGTGTAAGACTTAACTAGGGCATCATCCTGACTGGTCTACGACTGTTATACAGTCTATGATTGTATTCCTGTTTCATCCCGTTATGCGGGTGGGAAGATGATTGCTTCGGTGACGATTTACCGAGCAGTTGAGTGAGAGCGGCGCTGGGGCTTCGGTGGTGCAGTGCGATAAGGCGCTCCCCGGAAAGGGAATATGCTGGTTCAATCTCGCTTGGAGCCAAGAGTTTTGCGATCAACTCAGCACCTTGTGTAAAAATATCAATAAGATTGTAAACAAAAACAATTTATACAACAAATGATCATACACCGTATTCACATAATTACAATACCGCCCGTATCTTTTGGTCATTGGGCGCGCTAGAGCGCCGGAGCGCGCCGTTTGGCGTCGTTTTTGAATAACTCGCTTCAAAGTGGTTCAATCGGAAAATGGAAGCCAAATTCGGAATCAGCATCGAAAATGCGATCTACTGAATGTATAGAATTTCAAAATGGAACTCAGTGGAAGATTTTGGGTTACGGTAGCCATCCAATGTCCCTCGTGTCCAAATGGGGCTGGCGTTTAAGTGTTGTTATAAGTGGATTTCTTGACGTTTTCTCGTATTTAGAACATTGATATGCAATTTGTTATCCTCTGTGTTTCTTCTAAAACATTTTGACAGCGAAAAAATCAATAAAAAATAATAAAAAAGTCATTTTTCCTAACAATTTTTGGATTTTAATGTGGAAAAACCACGAAGTTCTCCTATATTAGTGACTTACTTTGAGATAAATTACAAAACTTTGAGTAGAATTTAGGTATTAAAAGTTAAACGGAAATCGCACCTTGAAATTTGGTTCATTATTTAATTTCACAATCAAAAAAGGTAGGTATCGGAGCGCATTTGAACAACCATGTAAGAATTCGCTTTGCAATCTTGTTTTTCTCCTCACACGAAGAAATCTTGTCCAGAATGGCAGTGTACGGAAATGCACCAAAAATGAACAGTTCAAAAATTATTCAAATTTATATTTTTATAAAGTGACCAATTTCAATTTTTATGCTGAAGTACTCCTCGAGTTCTATGTTTTTCGTGTATAGCGCATAAATTTGTTCAGAAATTGTTTCAAAAATATAAATTCTTGACCTTTTCCGATTACTTTTCAAAAAATAAATAAATTATCGAAAGTGAAAATTTTCACTGAGGCCACAAATTACAATTTCTTTCCAGATTTCTCGTTGGATCCCATGTGAATTCCTTTGAATTTCTTCATTATATGAATTTATTTCGAAAATGTAGGAATCGTGAGAAATCTTCAATCTTTGTTCCCGAAAAAACAAATGAAATTTGAATTTTCTCTTAATTTCCATTTTCAGCGTGAAAGGTTCTAGAATGTTTCACTGTTCATGTAGAGCGCATAATATTAATCAGCATTCATTTTCGAAATGCTGAATTCAAAAAAATATTCTTTCACGAAAAAAAAATTAAAATTTCAAAGTTGAACTTTCATTATTAGAACAATTTTTTAGTTTTGATACCAGAACCTTCTTTGAATCCATGAATCTCGTCACAAAGATTGTTTCAAGAAGATAATCTAGGAAACTTTCCATTTTCTCCCAAAAAGAAATGTAAAAACTGAATTTTCAATACAATTACCAGTTTTGAATTTCGTTCTTGAACACTTCTAGATTTTCTACTATTGGAGCTCCAATCGCTTGAGAAAAGATTTTCTAGCTTTACTACGCAGAATCCAGTCCGCAATGTGGTACATTTAAAAACCTTGAATTTTTCCTACAAAAAATGAAAATTTAAAATTGAATTTCTGGAGAAAAGACCGGTTCAGAACTCATTCCAGAACCCTTCTAGAACTCCATAATATCGAATTCACTAATTATATTGAATAAATACAATTTTAGGAATTGGTGTATGAGCACCGTAGTTCGGCCCTCCACCCCTCATGCCAGGCAATTACGCCAGGGTCGCTCTACAAACCCACAGCCCGTCCACGCCGATTATCGATCACATTTTCAGGGGCTGGAACCCAACCAGTATGAAACCACATAAAATTCAGTATCATATTCAGTCAGAGCATCACTTTTCGGAAACATCTGTAGAATTGTTTGGGAAACATGGAATTCATGAGAACTTTGGGTAAGTTTTCCGAAAAAGAAAAAAATTAAAGTCGAATTTTCATTAAAACCACTAATTCTGAATTTCTTCCCAGATTTCTATTCGAATTTAATGCAACAGCTCAACCCATCTCACTGGATAAAAACAAATGGTTGGGAACGTGTTGCAGACAAAGAATCTCTGTAATTCTGATAAGGTCATTAAGACGGGGGAGGCCCCAAACACGCCTTCGAGGCCCATTCGCACCTCAAAATGACCCTGTAGGCTGTTTCTTGAGAAGCAGGCCAGTGTGAGAGCGAGTGATATGGCAGAGCCTAACTAAGTAATGTTACACCTTTGGCTTGATGCAGTCCTCAACGTGTTTCTGACATTATTCACTACTACTGGAAAACACCATGAATTTCTTTCTAAGATGTGAACCATTTCTCGCATTTCTGACTTCTCGGACCAAATCTACATTATAATTGGTTCTGGACCCTAATTATGCAAAAGAATTTGACATGTTTCATTGCTGTGTTTTCGGAAAATAATGCTCTGACTGAATATAATACTGAATTTTATGTGGTTTCATACTGGTTAGGGTTTCCAGCCCTTAAAAATGTGATCGATAATCGGCCTGACGGGCTGTGGGTTTGTAGAGCGACCTGGCGTGGTAGGTAATTGCCTGGCATGCGAGGGGTGGAGGGCCGAACTACGGGTGCTCATACACCAATTCTTAAAATTGTATTTATTCAATATAATTAGTGAATTCGATATTATGGAGTTCTAGAAGGGTTCTGGAATGAGTTCTGAAGCCGGTCTTTTCACCAGAAATTCAATTTTAAATTTTCATTTTTTTGTAGGAAAAATTCAAGGTTTTTAAATGTACCACAATGCGGACTGGATTCTGCGTAGCAAAGCTAGAAAAATCTTTTCTCGCGATTGGGGCTCCAATAGTAAGAAAATCTAGAAGTGTTCAAGAACGAAATTCAAAACTGGTAATTGTATTGAAAATTCAGTTTTTATATTTCTTTTTTTTTGAGAGAAAAATGGAAAGTTTCCTAGATTATCTAATTCTTAAAACAATCTCTTGTGACGAGATTCATGGGATTCAAAGAAGGTTCTGGTATCAAAACTAAAAAAATTGTTCTAATAATGAAAATTCAACTTTGAAATTTTTAATTTTTTTCGCGGAAAGGAAAGAATATAAATTTTTGAATTCAGCATTTTTAAAATGAATGCTGAATAATATTATGCGCTCTACATGAACAGTGAAACATTCCTAGAACCTTTTCACACTGAAAATGGAAACTAAGAAAAAATTGAAATTTCAAATTTCATTTGTTTTTTCGGGAAAAAAGATTGAAGATTTTCACGATTCCCACATTTTCGAAATAAATTCATATAAGGAAGGAATTCAAAGGAATTCATACATGGGATTCAACGAGAAAGCTGGAAAAAAATTCAAAATTTGTGGTCTCCGTGAAAATTTTCACTTTCGATAATTTATTTATTTTTTTGAAAAGTAATCGGAAAAGGTCAAGAATTCTATATTTCTGAAACAATTTCTGAACAAATTTATGCGCTATACACGGGAAACATAGAACTCGAGGAGTATTTCAGCATGAAAATTGAAATTGGTCACTTTACAAAAATATACATTTTTGAATAATTTTTTTGAACTGTTCATTTTTGGCGCATTTCCGTACACTGGCTGATTCTGGACATGATTTCTTCGTGTGAGGAGAAAAAACAAAGATTGCAAAGCGAATTCCTTACATGGTTGTTGAAATGCGCTCTGATACCTACCTTTTTTGAATGTGAAATCAAATAATGAACCAAATTTCAAGGCGCGATTTCCGTTTAACTTTTAATACCTGAATTCTACTCAAAGTTTTGCAATTTATCTCAAAATAAGTCACTAATATAGAAGAACTTTGTGGTTTTTCAACATGAAAATCCAAAAATTGTTAGGAGAAATGACTTTTTTATTATTTTTTATTAATTTTTTCGCTGTCAAAATGTTTCAGAAGAAATGCAGAGGATAACAAATTGCATGTCAATGTTATATATACGAGAAAACGTCAAGAAATCCTCTTATAACAACACTTAAACGCCAGCCCCATTTGGACACGAGGGACATTGGATGGCTACCGTAACCCCAAATCTTCCACTGAGTTCCATTTTGAAATTCTATGCATTCAGTAGATCGCATTTTCGATGCTGATTCCGAATTTGGCTTCCATTTTCCGATTGAATCACTTTGGAGCGAGTTATTCAAAAACGACGCCAAACGACGCGCTCCGGCGCTCTAGCGCGCCCAATGACCAAAAGATACGGGCGGTATTGTATTCCTCCTCATCTACAAATCTTGGAATCCTTCCGGCTCCATTAATTGTTATTTCGCCTTCATGACCGCCATATACATCATAGTTCTGTTCCAGCGGACGACACCACTCGAAAATGAGGTCGTCGCTGTCAAAAAAAGTACTCGGATAGATAGTAGCACAGTACAGCTTTCGATTTCCGCTTCTAACATCCTGTAACAAGAGATAGTGAGCCGAAGTTCATTACACACAACCACTAAAACGACAGACTGATAAAGTATCTACCTCTATGAATGACTTGAACCCATCGGCTGTGATGTAATTTTCAGATCCAACCGCAAAGTCTGGCGCCACGATCTTAGCGAAAATTTTGTCATCGAAATGAATTTTGATGCTTTCATTCGAAGAGTCGTCAATGTCATAACATTGGAAAGAACAGGGTCTTGTGGCCAGAAATAGACACATTTCAGGACCAAAATGCTCTTCAGTGCAATCCTTGACACCACCAAACCTTAGCGAACGTGGCGCAATAGCACGAACGAACTGAAGCAGAGCGGAAGGTGAGACGGCCTTCATTGAAGTGTTGTGCTCAAAATGCAAGTAGACGATACGACACTGGCATTCTAGAAAACACGAGCAGAGTGACTGCAGTATCTCATCGGAGAGCGTCATCTGAAAGCTCACAGTTTAACGCCTAATCATTTATCAAACAAAATAAGTAGAGAAAATGATTATAAGCAGTCCTACTCTCTTAAGCTTACTAGGAAACTATGTACTACAGTGCGTTTCATAACCATACGATCCCCTTCGACATTGTGGAGATTCTGAGAAAAGGTATTTCTTAGACATATTGCAGGGGATTTTTTCCGTTTCTAGGCGTAAAATAGGAATGTAGTACAGGTACCAATTTCATCAGTCCGACTTCAACCAACGGAAAGCATTTGCCAAACTCTGAAAAAACGTCCGATGCTTGTAACACTTCTGATCAGAGACCTTGTGATCCAAAGCCTATTTTCTATTTCAGAGCCGAATTTACTCTGTCCCTTCGCGCGCTTGTGCGAAGCAAGTTGAGAGGCAGCGAGAAAATGCGGACGAGAAGGAGACGTAGCATAGGCGCGCAGAAGCGCACACCAAACGGAATAAATCTCCTTCCGAAATTGAGTATACCTAATGCTGTGCTCTGTCGGGCAAAGTTTTCTGAAATCGCTTTGTTTCTGGAGGTAATGGTTTTTGCGATTTATTCTTGAAAACACCACGCGCGGCAAGGTGCGCGTCGCAAAAGCGGGATGCTATCACTCCTCAAGGAGGCCTAGGCGCGGTCGGTCCCGCAACGAATGCCTCACGCACGGTAAAAACGCCGTCGGACTGGTTCAGGCGGGTCAGTCTGAGTCATCAGTGTTCGCCCCTGCCGCTACCAAGCGCGGTCTTCTCTACTGCGGCTCTGTGCGGCTCCTTATTCCTCACCGTCGCTGTGCTTCAATTCGGGGCCTCTGGCCTTTAGAACATTACTACTTCACCTGTTATGCACCAGGCTCACGAAGAGCACATTCAATGAACAGGTAGTGGCCATGGCCTGCATTACCGATCGTGATGTCTAGTTCAGTGGTGCTTTCTCTTCTTGTAATATTTGTCCCTCGTTTATATTCTCCCTTTCTCTCCTTCAGGATCTCTGCACATTCTACTTGTAGTATAAAATAATCTAAATTAGCTTGTGTCCTGTCGTGAATGCAAGAGGGTCGTATTTTTCGCAATACCAAGAATACAGTTGGGATGTGTTGATTAGTCCAGGGAAGTTCAAGTATGTGGCAACAGGTGTCAATAGCGCTTATATGTGGTAATATCGTGGTTATGCCCTTTTTACAGTATACAGATTGCCGGGGTAATTAGTACAGTCGGTTATGTTTTCTTTAGGGAGTCTGTAGGTGGGACCACCGATTCGCAACAGTACGCTTAAAATTTTAAGTGGATATTTGTGGGCGTATTAGAAGAGTAATCTCTATGCTTCCTCCGTGAATTATGTGCGAGTAGGACAATCTTGAGATGTGTGCAGGTAGATCATAGAAATTCTGCATCAAACTTGCTTAGGCGCTATTCATACTACTCAGCTCCAAGGCGGTACCCGCGTGCCGCGCTGGCGTGGCGTTTGTGTATGAATAGCCCGACGCCTCGCCCGCGCAGCACGCGCTTGGCGCCCGCTCCGCCATGGCGGCGATGACCGTAACGGCTTTTTACCCATTTTCACAACTAAAACATCATCAATTTTATTTTTTTCTGATATTTAATTCCATTGAAATCCTCTGCTATCGTGGTGGTGAACGCATTTACAGAATTTCGTTGTCTGGTAAAGTTAGGCCCTTTTTCCGCTCAGCCTAGGCGTCGCCGCTGGAGTCTTCATAATCTCCGCAAGCGCGGCACGTGCGTCACTCGCTTGGAAAGTATTCATACTCTTTCGGCACGCCAGCGCAGCACGCGCGTGCCGCGCTGGCGTTGAGTAGTAAGAATAGCGCCTTAGGATCTTCCTGATAATGAACTTCTTCCGCGAAAGCCTCAGACCTTTGAAGGCAGTATTCACGAAGATTTTCGTCCCCGAATTTTTCACATAAGACAATGCGTTGGCCTCCAAGTGTTACCAAAATTATGAAGAAACGGCGAGAAACGCTTCAAAACGTCGTATTTCAGGGACATTATTCTATAACATGGACTAGTTGTCCGGTTGGATGAACATGTTCATGGTGGTTGACACCAGTGGAAAATTGGGTCAATCGAAAATAAAAGAATATTTAATGCAAAGCAGTATTAGTTAGGGGCCTAAGGAAAGAACGGAGCAATAGAGAGTAGAGATTTGCAAAGGAATGGTCCACAAAAGATTTCATTGTCACAACAAACACTTCCAGTGATACTTAAGAGGAGGGGTGATACTTAAAGGCAGTGATCACGATAAAAAATGTGTTTCAGTTTACACTAGGAATGGGTAGTGGAGGGGCATACTGTATCGTTGACGTCGAAAGAACGCATGAAAACGAGCCAGGAAAAGCTCCAAAAGAGCCCGAAGTTGCCACTTCGAGCGCAAGGCAAACCCCAAAAGCGCATCGCACGCCCACCGACATGAACAAATGAGTGCTCGAGATCGTGAGATGAGCGATGATTTCCAACCATTAGCCCCGTTCTTTCCTTCATTCTCAACTTCTCTCTTTAATCTTGTCAGCTCGCAAACATCGGCTGCAAAAGTCGGAAGGTACAAGCCTCGGACAACTCGTCCACCATGTTTCCTTAGCTCAATTTTTGAGAGACCATAACTCCGTTCCCAGAAGGTCTTGTACGATTTCAGAGACATCTTTGGAATCAGCATGGAGCCGTTTTCAAGATAGGCGGAGAAACAGAAAAACGATCTGCATAGTGAACACTGCCTTTAAGGTTTTCGGGTTCTTTTGGTACGTTTTTCTCAATTTCTACGTTATTTTGGTTCTACCCGGGGGCCACTTAATCAATATAGCGAATAATCTCAAAATTGAAGATTATCGTGAACACTGCCTTTAAAGGCAGCGTCCGCGCTGAAAACCACATCTGGGTTTTTCTTCTCAATCCAAGGTTTGAACCAAGTGGAGATAGTTGCCGAAGCTTGAGACCTCAATGTAGCGTAAAAATAATGCTATAGGCTCTTGAAAACTGCTCCGTGGTCTGAAAAGGCGTTTCCCCGGTCGATCATCTACCACGAGGAACAGAAGCGCCACGACGGGCTCCGGCAGGCAACTTAAATCCAAAATTCTGTTTTCTCTTATTCGAAGGATCCTTGAATTTGGACGTGTGTATTTAAAGCTTCTTATTTTTTAGGACCTTTTGACAGCTGAAAGACGAAAAGAATTGTGGAACTTAAAAAGTTAATGAGGATAAACCAAATCAGCCGTCCAAATTTTCAAAATTTGTGCATTGCACAAGACACACCGGACAGACGTGAAAAAAGGGAGCTGAATGCTTAAGGATTTCCGAACGAGTTTTTCTCAGGAATTTGAGTGTTTTGAGTGGTCCATTTGCGATATATCACAACCTGGCAGGCCTACATGAGCGAAATTGTGAAAAAAATGAACACGGTTTTTTGCGCGTACGCTGCCTTTAAGTGAAAGATCTCAAAAAGTCAACCTGCACAAACCTTGAGATTGTTCTACTTGCAAATACTTAATTTATGGAGGAGGCATAGAGATTGTTATCTCACTTTTTAAACAGTTGGTATTCAGACTTTCGCAGCTCTTTGTCGGGCACAACGTTTTTGAGAAACTACGCCAGATCAATATCTTCCAAAAACAAAGCGACTTTCAGAAACTTCGTTACACAAAGCTTACCACTGATTATGACACCGTTTTAAGAATCCAAAAAAGTCGGCTACATATGTCCGAAAAGTTCTGAACGATTGTCATTGTAGCCCTTACAATAGTCATTCATAATCGCGCAGAATTTACCAAGCTGAATATGATATTTCGGGACACTTTAGCCTTACCAGGATTTCCTTGTGGAATTCGGCCTGGTGAATGGACGGGGTTGCGCAGGTACAGGCCATAAAACGGCCAATGTCTCACCGTCGACTGCGTACGACGCGCTGCGTGACCGCACGCGCGTCGGAAGCAGACGGGTTTTGGCCGCCGCGCGACGAGTTTTGGCCGACGCGCGACGTTTCGGCCGCCGCGCGGCGGCCGAAACTCGTCGCGCGGCGGCCAAAACCCGTCTGCTTCCGATGCACGTGCGGTCGCGCAGCGCGTGGTACGCAGTCGACGGTGAGACATTGGCCGTTTTATGGCCTGTAGCTCGTCGCGCGGGATTGAAATTCCGCTAGCCAGTCATGTGCCGAACGCCGCTCGGTCAGCCGCAATGATCAGGCCTCGTCCATTCACTAGACTAAACTTTACAAAGAAACCATACAATACACGACACCTAATGTAACGGGAAGAAACTGACCGCATATAGTCGCAATTCGGCTATTTTACTGCCTAGCGCGACTTTCCTCAGAGATTCTAGGATCAATGACGGAAGTTTCAGCGGGGACTCAGACTGAGCTAGGTCCACAGACTGGAAGGAATGCATTTGAGAGTAGTACTGCAAAGAAACCGACATCATAATACTGGTAGTTCAACAAAGGAAACATCTAGATCTGGAGCAAAACTTGGTAATTAATAGATCTTGCCAATTATTATCAAAGCGAGAGGTGATCACTGACCCATTCTAACTCCTTGTCTTCATTCTGTGCTGCAGTCAAGTGGATCCCGTTAGGGTCTCTCTGCAAATACGGTATAATTTTTGCGTTGTTGATTCTATGCTTAGAATGGGAGAAGCATAGTAGCAGTTTGGTTAACTTAAAGACAAGATCCGGTCAGATTTTGACACCACCAAAATTCGGGTTAGATAGATTGGGCTTGCCTAGCTGGACACCGTCCACAATTTTCACAAACCCTAAGTCCGTATTTCTGAAGAAAACAGCCTGAAAGTCAGGGATTATGGTATTCACAGCACTATGGCTGAAATGACCAATAATTACACAGCACTTTTGAAGAATGCGTGGATAACGGCTATAATATGGACGATGGCTACACTTTTCTGACTTTTCTGGATCATCGGCTCACGGAAGTGGCTTAATAACTTGAAGAAGACCGGTTTTAACGCAATTTCCGCATGTTCCTTGGGACTACCTGTACCATGAGCACAGATTCAGCGGAAAATCTCAAAATCGAAATTCTGCCCGGGCCTTGCCTTTCAAGGCAGTGTTAACGATAATCCTCGTTTTTGAGTCTTTAATGTTAAAAACTATGCTGGCAGATGCTAGAGGGGACAGGGCCGAAGAAAGCATCAAAAAACGGGCCAAAAATCGATAAAAACGACGGCGAAGTGAAGATTCCGTTAGCTTACTACGCCTGCTTAGCCCGCCCCACCCCCCGTTCTGACGAGCTTGTGGCGGCGCGGACTTTTTCGATGATCAATTGCCGAGCAACTCCGCTACGTCCAGTATAATCGATTCGCGCGTTTGCGGAAACTAGCAGGCCCCGTAAGCTCGTTCACGTCCCGAGGGTTAGAAACCGCTAATTTAGCTTATTCTGAGCGCTTTTCTTCGCTGTTTCTTCACTATTCAATAGGTCACGACCTACAAACCCCGTTTTTGAGGTTGATATTCTCGAATATGATATTCGTGGTTGGAACCTGGAAATCGTGTGACGGGTTTTCAACGCGCACAACGCTTTTGATGAAGAGCGGCAAAAAACGAGCACAAAGTGGATCAAAATCGTGGTTGCCAATGCACTGAGTGAGTCAGCCGGTCCTGTGGACAAGTGTTGTCTTAAAGACAGAGAACACCCACGAAATAACTATTTAGTTTATATGCTGATCTTGGAGAGATTCACACGCTGATCACAGTGGTATCTCTGAAACCGTCCAAGACCCACCATGAACAAAGTTATGGCTCCTTAAAGATGCCTATATTTTGAGAGTAAAAAAATTGGCGGACGAATTATCTCAGGCCTTTATCTCTCTTCATTCGCAACTTTTGCGAGAGAGCGAGCCGGGATTAGGGGACAGATCGTCAATGGATCGTCAATGAATTCATCCATCCATCTAGCCGCTATCGATAGCCGCTATCGAGTTCGGAAATCTGGTAGGGGTGTGGCCCGTGGTGGTGAGCGAAGGAGGTCGGGCCTGTGGTGGTCGCTTATATGTACAGTAGCGGGCAAAAGTATCGGAACACCTCATTCCGTGGGTTTAAATCTTTCCTGTATACTCTTTTGCATCGTGAACGAGAATCTTCCAGTCTAAGATATGTTGACCAGCATGACATAGGAGTCTAGCACCTTTTTAAAGTTGATTTTGCATCAATGTACTTTACATGAGGATTATTTATGCAGAATCGCAAGCGATTTGTCGAAAATAATGTATTTTCTCAGAGCGGCTTCTGTCACTGCCCAAAGTTTTAGCATTGATTATGCACTAGATGAATTCCCATTTCCATTCAATACCAAGTGAGTACCCAGAGTTTGCAGCTCCAACATGATTGTCTGGAAAAATTGACCACATGACCAAAACCTTTGAAATATTATTTGAAAAATCATAACTCTGCAGAGCATGATGCTCTTTCAAGTCTAAAAAACTCTTGCGTTGATGTATCATTACACTCGAGATATACTCGGAAGACGGAATGGTTCGGAAATGGGTGTTGCGATACTTTTGCCCTCCACTGTATCTCGCTCATTTGGAGGAATTTAGATCTCACAATTCACATGTCTTATATAGGAGGGGTTCACTTCACAATCAAATAAAAATCACAAAGTTCATATCTCAGGATGTGCTGTGCCTTTAAAGATCTCCGCAGAGTCGAGAGGCGAAAATTCCATCGCCACGATGGAGGATAGGGAGCGGGTACTCAACGTAAAGCCTGCCCTTTATTCTCCATCACTGCGGCGCGACTTTAGTGCTCAACTCCCCATTTTCTACGTTAACTTACCTCGCGGGATCTGATTCGAGCCTGGCCTTCGAGCCACACATGCTTGATACGCCTCTTTTTCATGTGCTTCTCATTCAACCGAATCGTTTTCGCAGTCTCCCGATTGACAAGTCGGCATCGGTCAAGATCTTCTCGATCCAAATTCTTCAAGATATTCACTAGCAGCTCCGTTGGCAGACGACTCCAATGGGATATATCCTAGAATTGATTGCTAAATTTTTGGTTGACTCAGATGAACAGTTCTAGTGCTGGTGGCCCACCATTACTTCCGAGCGTTGGCGTTGATCAACAAATAAATAAGGAAAGCATACAATTGACTACTCCAGCCTCTGAAAATAAACAGTGACAATTCATTCTCGTTCAATTGGCTACGTTTCAAGCTATGAGCCCTTCTTTAAACCAAATGAACAACGGAACAACTTAAAGGCACTGTTCGCGATAAACTTCATCCTCGAATTTTCCATGACAAACGCTTCTCGTGGCTCTCAGAAGCAGAACAGCGTCGAAAAAACGGGACGAAAAGCTACCCAGGAGCCGGAAAACGGCTTAGAAAAGTGGGAAAACCCCGTCATTGCGGGCAAGTCCCGCCTCTTCCCACCCCTCGACGTGAACAAAGGAACACTCGAAATCGTGAGTTGAGCTATGGTTTCCGATCAAAAACCCCGTTCTTCCCATCATTCTCAACTTCTCTCTTTACTCAGGTCAGCTCGCATACATTGGCTGCAAAAGACGGAAGTAACAAGCCTCGGACAACTCGTCCACCATTTTCCCTAGCTCAATTTTTGAGGTACTCAATTCCCAGAAGGTCTTGTACGATTCCAGAAGCATCATTGGAATCAGAATGGGACCGGTTTCAAGATAGGCAAAAAAACAGAAAAGCGATTTTTATCGCGAACAGTGCCTTTAAATTACAAATTTGACAACAACATCTGGAGAGGTGCTAACAAGGCCCCTTATCAGATGGGTGGCAGCCCAGAAGTTCGAGAAAGTCGGAAAGTTGCCTCTGTGATAGTGCTGTAGGAGTGCTGGGGTGGAAGGTGAAGCATTGGACTTACACTACCTGTTTGAAGGCGGTGAGGAAGAAAATGAGGTGTACGAAATGGAGGGGTATCGATGAAAGCTACCAACTAGATTATTTGCTTTGACGCGATGATCTGAGTTATTGTATTTAAATGTCCTAATTTGTTTATCAGCCTCACTGTAGCTCTCAATTCTTCTTTTAGGTTATTTTGTATCGAGCTCTTCCTAATCTCCAAAGCCTTCTTTACCGGGTCAGGTAGGCTTCGTGGAAGAATAGTGACTAGTACTTGGGGGCGTTCCTGTGTATGTCGAAGGGCTCGATGTCGCGATAATGGGTTGTTCACTGTACTTCTCGAAGCCGAATTCCGGTCTGCGGCGAGCTACGGTTACAGCTTGCGGACTACGGCTATAGGGGTCTGTAGAGTTGCACCGACCGGCGTCTGGTCGACGAGCGTTATCCTTGACGCGGCGACAAAAATATTCCCCAACATTATCGTCGCCGTGCCTGTTTCCGCTCGCTAGCAGTGACGCAGAATTGTCGCAGCGTCAATACACTCTGCAGTGCCTCCTTGTCGCCCTTCACGCCCATCGGTCGCCCTTGTCGCTGAATGTGATCCATAATGCATCACCCTGCGCTGTTCGTCGCGGCGAGCAACGCCGCGACTTGAACTCTGCAGACCTCTTGTTGCATAATACAACACGATGGTAATCGTGCTGGGACCACGTGGTTCCGGCATGGTTAACCTTTGTCCCAGCACGATTATCATAATGTTGCGCGATGCAACAGCTGTAGTCCGCAAATGCTCACCGGAATTTGGCTCCGAAAACGACAGTACTGTCATTCTCGGGACCGAATTACGGTTTGTATTTGCGAACTACGGCTGCTTCATCATGCTACAAGTAATAATCGTGCTGGGACCACTTGTTCTCGATAGGATTCACCTTTCTCTCAGCCCGATTATCACGTGTCGGATGACGCAACAGCCGTGGTCCGCGATTGCTGATCGGAATTTGGCTCCGAGAACGTTAGTACACAGCTTCGTGACCTATGTAGTATGTTTGTGTCGTAAGTCACTGGATGTGGGGAAGCCGCGACACTGCTTGGCGGGAAAAATTGTTGCGCGCGGGAGAACGAAGAGAGGATGGCTATCGATCGAATCTCGAATGATTTTTTTTCAGGTTTCGTTCGTTCGAAGTTTTGTCAAGCGATTTTTTTTTCGGAATTTCGTTTGTTTGAAATTTCAACGAACGAATTTTTTGAAGGGCTACACATGCATTAGACTCAAATCTTCGCGAATTGATTCAAAATCGAACACGTTTGGAATATTCCTTCTCAAAAAAGAAGAGCAAACCTTGAAAAAAAACAGAAAATAACCGTAAATTACCCTGCTGTAATCTTCCGCAGTAAAAAAAACTGAAAACGGAACACAAACTCGTGAAAAGCGCCTATAATAAATTCCTTGGACAAAATATAGAAGGTTTAAAAATATTTTGAAGGAACGGAGATCAATGGATATTCCTTAGTACTCAAATTCAATAAAATATTCCACTCAAAAAATTCCGAGGATAGAGTCGAAATTCTAGATGTCGTGAACGAGTTTCGCAATCTAATTAAGATTTTTCAAATCGATTCTTCTGACCTCCTCAATTTTGAATTTTCTCGAGAGAATGTCCCCCCGAAAATATTGCTTATATTATCCAAATAGTGTTGCTCAAGTTTCAAGAAACGGCAGACAAGTTCGAGTGATGATTCGAATACGCGAAGGTGGAATCAACGAGTTCCTAATCTGTGTTTTCTGAGAATTCGTTTGACCTTCGAAAATTTGATTGTTTTGGCATACACTTCTTCGAAATATTGAAAAACAGGACAATGCCGTCAGCGAAATGACGAATAAATGTTGTTCGGGTATCGATGAGTGGCAAAAAATACACCGAGTCATCAGCATTGATTACAGAAATAACGAGGTAACAACGTGCAATTCATTCCAATTAGGCACACTTTCAAAATGCACCCCGTGCCCGTGAAAATAGGTGACATCGACCTATGTGGTGAGGTAAATATTCAGAATTGGGAGCTTGAGCTCGTGAATATAAGCCCATGACCACGACACAGCGACAAGGTCTTCTGAAGCCGTTTAGACCGGCGTGGCAGTCTTTCGTATGGTTTTTATAATTCAGTGCGGTATCCGACTATCATCGAGAAGTCGGATATTCGAGAATTGCGATATTCCATTAGAGTTGAAATGTAGGATACTCAAAAACGTGCAATATCCGCCTACAGACGAGAAGTCGGGTGACTTACTTGACTTAATCGGTTGGCATTCGCCTGATGCGGTCATTCCGCATCTTCACCGAGGTGTGCCGTCCTAGTAGTCAGCCATGTCCATTTGTCACGGTTCTCAGCCACAATTTAAACACAATCCATCCATTGATCACTATTCCACTTCCTGCGAAGTAAAACGTCGCGCATGAATTGCCTTTCAATGCCGAGTGATTTCAAATCCTCCTTCACCACATCCGTCCAAAACTTTCGCCTACGTCCACGCGGCCGTTTCCAGACAGGACTTGGGAGCATCCTTAGAGCGTGTTGAACAAGACGATCTGGCGGTCTTCTTAAAATATGCCCAAACAGACGAAGACGATCTTCCGTTGCCGCTTGAGATGGCATTGGGAGATGCTGGCACCTCCCTCGTGTCAAACGTAGATGTAAGGCGTCAATCTCGTTGTAGAGATCTTCGTTGTGACACATCCGCGGCCAGAAATATCCGAGCAAACGTCTAAATAGCTTCCTCTCCGTGCAATCCGACCTTTCCATCAGCGTCTTCGGTGCTGCCCACGTCTCCGATCCGTACATCATGATAGGGCGAATAGAGGGTAGGTAGACGCGCAACTTGACTTCCTTCGCGATGGGGGTAGACCACAAACACTTGGTTAGAGAATTGAATGCAGACGTAGCTTTCGCACATCGTTGTTGAATATTTGCTGCATAACTACCATCGTTCTTCAGAAAACAGCCCAAATAACAGAAATCGTCCACCAGTTCGATACGTTGTCCGTTCACACAAACTCCCATAGAAGGCCTCTGAGAGACCCACATCTGCTTGCATTTGTCCGGACGAAGACGAAGTCCATAGGCTGCGGCATTTTTCCAAACGAGGTTCACAATCCTTTGCAGTTTTGCGTTGTTTTCAGCGAATAACACAATGTCATCGGCGTACTCCAGGTCGACAAGGGAGCGTCCTGATGGTGTTAGGATCACGTCCGCAGGAAACTGTTCTGCAACTCTACGCATGATGTCATCAACGGCAAAGTTGAATAGGAAAGGTCCTGCTACAGCTCCTTGCCTTACTCCTGTTCTCACCTCGAAAGCTGACGTAAATCCGACAGGCGTACGAACTGCTGCTGTTGTTCCTTTGTTCATGTCCTCGATTAGTCGAACATATGGTTCCCGTTTCCGATTTAGTCTGACGCATGTACCAGGCGGCTAGCCGTGCGTGGTTGGCGGCCTCACTGGAGAATGGGGCATCGATTCGCGCGGTGTGATCTACCGTCGCAGCCCCGACCATTCATCAGACTAAAATTATTGCGCGAACTCTACTTTTCCGGGACTCCATCGGCTCGCAGAGCGTTGAGCAATCGATTACGATGAGGAGAGTCGAATGCGGCTTCTAATTCCAAAAAAGCCAGCCGTAATGGCTTCGAATACCGCTGCCACGATTCGATTACTCTTCTCACAACGAACACTTGGTCGGTGGTCGATCTTCCAGGTCAAAAACCGGCTTGCTCCTCTCTGGTCGTTTCCTCACGACGTTTGACGAGTCGCTCGAGAATAATACGTTCTAAAACCTTGTACATGACACGAAGCAGAGAGATTCCTCTGTAGTTCTTAGGATCCGTGACGGATAGCTTCTTGTGAAGAGGTACTATGATCGCATGTCTCCACGAATCGGGTATCCTTTCGCTCATCCATATGGCACGGATGGTGTTGGTCATTTCACGAATCCCAGACGGAGGAAGAGCTTTCAGCAATTAAGCAGTGATGTTGTCATCTCCACCTGCCTTTCCATTCTTCATTTTCCGGACACAATCCAAAACTTCAGACTCAGTCGGCGGTTCCTCATTGACATCGTAATGTGCTCTCTGAACATGCGGGAGCTCTGGTACTGACGGCGCTGGACGATTCAGTAGTGAACTGAAGTAATCCTTCCATAATGGCAGCGTCGCATCACCAACTGCAACTCCATTGGTAGTGTTGAGGACAGCAGAACATCTCTTCATCTTGCCGCTATACTTTCGTAACAACGTGTAGGCTTTCCTCGGATTCTTCTCCTCCCAAGCCTTCTCAAACTCCTTAGCTCTACACGTCCATTCTCGTTCGTGGTCATTTTGAAGCTGCCGACGCAACTTCCTCCTCAGACGCTTCTCCTCCACAAAGTTTCCCGCAGTTCGGAGAGCACATACTCTGTTGTAAGTAGATGTTGTTTCCTCTGAGACGTAGGCGAGCTTCTCCCTGGGCTGTACAACCGAAAGTGCCTCTTTCGAAGCGTCCTGGATGCACTTGACGAAAGAGTCCGCGTCGCAAAGTTTCTTCTTAGTCCGTACTCCAATATGAACAGAAACGCGTTGTCGGAATTTCCTTCTGCATTCTTCATCCCTGAGACTTGTCGTATCAATCCCCTGGAGAGGCGTAGCTCCTCGCTTTCTCTTATGAATCCTCGCAGTGAAGTTCAACAAAACTGGACGGTGATCCGAATCGAATGCGACATCCCACACAGCTCTAGATCTTCGAATGTCCGATACTGGAATATTCCTCGTCAGAAAATAGTCGAACTGTAGTTTCAAAGTTGTCATCTTCCGCTTCCGCTGCTCTTCCAGAGATAGCTGGGTTGGTCCCTGCCACGTAAGCTGATGGCGGCGATGATTGTCCAATGTTTGCTCCACTGGGAAGAACCATTTACCGAGTACTTCGGATTCCTGATCAAGTCCCATCTTCGCGTTTGCGTCGATTCCCACCACAACAGCATGTTGACAAGTATCCTGGCTAGCAACGTATTGAGTTCCTCGTAGAAGGCATCCTTGGAATTGTCTTCGGCGGTTTTGGTGGGCGCATGAGCACTCACTATCCACAGATTGAATCCTCTGTGATCCCGCAGTCGCAAAAAAGCATTCCTACACGACGTTGAGCCGAATTCCTCGATCATACCATTGTAGTCCTTCCTTACAGCTATCGCACAGCCTCCCACTCTCCTATCATCAGCGTCACCATAGTAGATGACGTACTCTCCGACGTTGATGACTGGTCTATCCTCGAGGCGAGTTTCCTGCAAAGGAGCAAACGGTGCATGGAAGTAGCTCAGAAGATTGGACAACGCAGATTGTTAGATATCACTCGACAATGACCGGCAATTCAGGGTGGCGAAATTGTGGCTTGTGGCTAAAGACTCCATGAACCCCCTAGGTACGGATCCTAAGGTGTTATGGACCAGAGGCCTTAGTGTGCCGGACGGCAACACCTTTATGCAATGTGCGGGATACTTTCGCGATATAGTTGTGCACGCTATATCGCTCGAACGTTCCCTGTGTACACTCAAACGTCTGCTGGGTTCAGTAGAAGCAGGGGCACCAACGAGCAGGTTGCAACAGACTTGTATACACACCCCCGGTGTATACAAGTCTGTTGGTACCTGCTCGTTGGTGCCCCTGCTTCTACTGAACCCAGCAGACGTTTGAGTGGAAGTCGGGTAAGCGGGCTAAATTTCATTTAGAACAAGTATAATACAGGGTAGTTTGGTCAAGGTCTAAGATTTGGCTCAAAACTTCTGGATTCGAGTTTGGCACCCTGTATAACCCAAGATTACATTTTTTGGGCTAAATCCAAAGAACTTTCCCGGGACGCCCTAAAAATTTCCCGATGGTGTTATCAACCTCGCCTATCCACTATACTTGTTCTCCGAAGATAATTCTTCGGATAATGGATCGATTCAGATAATGCCGATTTTAAATTTCCCGGATATTGGTTCAATTCAGACAATGCGTTTTTTTTTTTCAAATTTTTGGATAATGAATCAATTCAGATAATGCCATTTTTTTCAATGATTCGAATACGGATATCCGGCCGGATAATTTCGGAACAAGGTTGATGCAAAACGGTAAAAAATAAACCAGGTTTTCAAGGCAAGCTTTTGATAACATCCATAATTGAACAAACAGTAGTACTTCATTGCATTTCCAGCATGTTAAAGGCATCGTACGCGCAGAAACCCGTATATAATTTTCTTCATGCTTTTACTGTGCTTTTCTGGGCCAAATTCCGGTCCGCAATTGCGTCTCGACACGCTTTGCGGCCGCACGCTCCCGAATCGAAAGAGCTCCCAGTACCGCAGCCGCCGAGCTGTTGACTCTAGGTGGGTTTTAGAAATTGGACACTGAACAAAATTGGAGACAACTGTATAAAAACGCCACATCGAGTCGGCTTTGGCGCTGGAAACTCGACTCACTCGAGCACGCGCGGCGTGTCGAGACGCGATTGCGGACCGGAATTTAGCCCAGAGAAGCACAGTATGTACCTTGTATAGTTGTACACGAACGAAATTTTCGAAAGATTTTTCGAAATTTTTTTCGTTCGTTCGAAATTTCGTCGAACGAAATTTTTTCAAATTTCGTTCGTTCGAAATCCGGTTTTTCGAAAATTTTCCGAAATTCCTTCGTTCGAAATTTTTTCGAACGAAATTTTTTCAATTTTCGTTCGTTCAAAATTTTTTCGAACGAAATTTTTTCATTTTTCGTTCGTTCGACATTTTTTTCGAAATTGTACAACTATAGTACCTTGGCTTCTCTAGAAACGAAAATGTCGAAGGGGGGCATAAAAACCTTCATTTGTAAAGAAAATTCAAGCGGAACACATTGTAAATATGAATTTGAATTCCGCGCCAAAATCGTTTTTGAAATTTTTCTGCATTTGGAGGCCTCGTCACTGTCGTTTTCAAAGTTTTTTTTTCTGTGGAATTTGTGCCGTAACTGTTTTTCATGTTGTTTGACGGTCGCAACAACATTCTATGAAAAGGTGCTAGATGACTGGTGAGAAATGATGGTGGATCCTCATCTTTAACCCCTTCCAGCCTCATAACCCTACGTTTTTGTCGCGCTGAAGTTTAGCACTGTGGTCCACCGGGCTCATTCATGAAAATGAGCCTGAAAAATGGAAATTGGTTTTTAGCGCGAACGATGCCTTTAACATAATTCAAGCTTCATATATGCATATTAATAAATATATGAAGACAAATCTTCAATTACCATATCGTCGTTGGGAGGTAGAGTATTATCCACACAGGTTCAATTCAGGACAACTAGCTATTAAAAAGTATGCAAAGCAACAATACAAAAAAAATTTCTCCACTGAATACCACTTGAACACGCCCATTTTCCCGAGCCGCAACGCTTTTCCGTACCGCATTCAACCCAGGGTTTTCCCCCTGCTTCCGATCTCGGAAGGAGGAGGAAAACCCTGGGTTGAAGGTGGTGCGGAAAAGTGCTCACGGCCAAGTGCGATTTTATTTTATCCAAAAATTATCCGATTTTATTCGAAAATTATCTGATTTTATCCGAATTATGTGTTATTTGCTGAAAACAACGCAAAACTGCAAAGGATTGTGAACCTCGTTTCGAAGTATGCCGCAGCCTATGGACTTCGTCTTCGTCCCGACAAATGTAAGCAGATGTGGGTCTCTCAGAGGCCTTCAACTGGAGTTTGTGTGGACGGACAACGTATCGAACTGGTGGACGATTTCTGTTATTTGGGCTGTTTGCTGAAGAACGATGGTAGTTATGCAGCGGATATTCGACAACGATGTGCGAAAGCTACGTCTGCATTCAATTCTCTAACCAAGTGTTTGTGGTCTACCACCATCGCGAAGGAAGTCAAGTTGCGCGTCTACCTATCCGCTATTCGCCCTATCATGATGTACGGATCGGAGACGTGGGCAGCACCGAAAACGCAGATGGAAAGGTTGGATTGCACGGAGAGGAAGCTTTTAGGCGTTTGCTTGGATATTTCTGGCCGCGTGTATGCCATAACGAAGACCTTTACAAGGAAGTCGACGCAGTACATCAACGCTTGACACGAGGGAGGTGCCAGCATCTCCTAACGCCATCTCAAGCAGCAATGGAAAGTCGACTTCGACTGCTCGGGCATATACTAAAAAGAACGCCGGATCGTCTCGTACAACACGCTTTAAAAATGCTTCCAAATCCTGTCTGGAAACGGCCCCCTGGGCGTAGGCGAAAGTTCTGGACGGATGTGGTTAAAGAGGATTTAAAGTCACTCGGCATCGAAAGACAGTTCAGGCGCGATGTTTCGTTTCGCAGGAAATGGAATAGTGACAGCTGGATGGAATGTGTTCAAATTGTGGCTAAAGACCGTGAAAAATGGACACGGCTGACTACTAGGACGGCACACCTCGGTGAAGATGCGGAATGACCGCGTCAGGCGAAAGCCAACCGATTAAGTCAAGTAAGTCATCCGAATTATTGACACCTCGAATAATGGTTCGATTCAGATAATGCCGATTTTGAATTTCCCAAATATTGGTTCGTTTCAGACAATGCATTTTTAAAGTTTTCGGATATCGGATCAAACGAATCTCGGATATACGGTCGGGTATCCGAAAAGAAGTGATTCGGTAACTAATTACACTATCCAAAAAGCCTTGAAAACGCTTACAGCTCCATGTAGAGAGTCGTTTTGCACAAACGGGGAAAATTCGCATTCCACGTCAGAAAATGGTTCTAGAAATGTGTATCTCACTTTGGACGGCCACTTTGTCCAAGTGTCCTGACCTTGTCAGCATAGCGGCAAGGCTTTCAGGAATGGACACCTGTTTTTCTTCGATAAAAACAAAGCCGTAAAAAAAGAGAGCGCATTTCTCTCTTTTCCATAAACAACACATCTGTTCATCGGGAAGCTGAATTGAAAGCAAAAGAACAGGAATCCTTGAAAATTGTGGAGAAAAACAGCAATCATGCACACCGCCGCACGGATCGTGATTATCCGTCCCAGCCTACTGCGCGGCGAAAACTGCCGCGCGCGCGGCAAAACGTGCCGAACGCGGCGGTCAACTCGTCGCGCGCGCCATTCCTCATTCGGTCGCGCTCACGAACAACTAAGTATTCAACTGAGCCGGTGTCTTCGTTTACGAGGTAACGAATAGAGAAGAAATACTGCCATAGAACACAATCCGCCGTATGTAATTAACAAATAGATGGCACAATACACATACCTAATTGCCACTTGAAAAGACGAAAATGAGGAAATTTCAAATATTTGGAGCAAACACTAGTTAACCGATGATCAGGAGATGATGTCCAGAATTTCAAAACAGTACCTCGTACAAGTAACATTCGGAATGTTCTGCTCCTTTATGCTTTAGAGGAACTCAGAATATTCCACATTTCGAATTCTAGTGGTCTCAAAATCATTTTCGACTGAACATGTAATGGGTTATTTGGCATACAAAAAATCCGTTTTTGGTTTTCAAAAAAAGATTAGTGGGCTTCGATACGTCCATCGTAGTCGATGATTCAGATTTGGCCGACCCTGCCCGAGACGGTTCATCGAGGAGCTGATGATAAATTTTTAGCTTTTGATTGCTGGAAAGGACCGCGCTATGTGTTGTATTCAATCACCAAAATATACTAAAATCCTTAAAAAATCAGCAAGTAATCGTCGGATCAGAGTGTCAGAAAAGAATTGAATTTTTTAGAGTCATAGGACCTAAACGCGGAAAAAAAAGTGAAGCCAAACTTGGAACTCATCTGACTAAGTAAGCACATTTGGTCAAAACGTCGATTCCAACAAAAATCATACCCGTTACTAAATTTCCAATAGAATGAGGCGTGGCTGGTTTTCTCAGTTGGGCAACAAGGTAAGGAAGGGCATCATGCTATCTTCAGGGTGTTCAGAAAAATTGTTTTGATTGGTGCACCCTTACTTTGGCGCTAAACTGAGAGAATTCCTATAACCCGGTTTAGAGAAGTCTCCAGCAGTTCCAAACCTGGATTTGAAAATGTCATCGGAAGAACAATACTAGTATAAATTGCGTTGGAAACGGGGTTGCCGACCAATAAAACGTTGTCATTTTCTAGTGAGTTCCTTCAAAAGGTTCTGCATGGCGTAAGCCTCCACAACGATTCGAGCCATACCCTCGACACCCGAGCAGATCGCAGGGAGGAGCTTGCCCGCCCAGTGCCTGCGTTGCGGCTCGTTTTGATAATAGGTGAAAGCGTGGCCGTGTGGTGTTCCGGCCCCAGCCCGGGCACCTGGTAATCGATGCGGTGACGACCATCAGCGCATCGATTATCAGGTGCCCGGGCGGGGCCGGAACACCACAAGGCCACGCTTTCACCTTTTATCAAAACGAGCCGCAACGCAAGCATTGGGCGGCCAAGCTCCTCCCTGCGAGCTGCTCGGGCATCGAGGTTATTTAAGCTTTTTTGGATCGAATACGCTAATTTATACATGGCGAACATCAACATGAGAAGAATAATAGAAGTCTCATATAGTACTGTGCAGAAGTGCACAGCTAATCGAGATCCCCTCCCCAATTGAGACATGGCTCCAGTGTTCTGGTACCTGAAATGCGTCTTTAAGATCAGGATGTATTCCCAAAACCATCGTCGGTGCTAAGTAAAATGAAACAAATCCAAACCGGCATAGCAGAGTTGTCTAGTTCCTGTTTGACCCCAAATAAATTACTTTAAATGCTTGGGTCGGAAGCCTAACATCCAGGTTCACACTCTAACCGTAATTCAAGGCTCCTTGATTCAGATGTGGGGAGCTGCTGTCGCTCTGAGATCTGACGACATGCAACGCAGGCGCAGCGCGCAGTAATCTGGGACGAATAATGGGCATCCGCTGCACGTCGTGCACTCTGCGTCTCTACCCGAAGAGGGAGAGGGGTAGTGGGAGTAGCACTGGTTGCGACGTCAAACCTCCGTCATACCTGGGAGCAGAACTGTTACTACTGTGAGGTGGACCGCGTAGATTCCTTTTTTGGAGCCCTCGGTAGGCATCTGGCGTCCACAAGTGCTTACTGCTGTGAAATGGAAGTCAATATGTCTAGCTGTTGTGACCTCGAAACCAAATTTCCTGTTGTGGTGTGGAGGGGACGATTCGTATTTCGTCACTTGACGAACGACGACGACGGGGGTAAGGGGCAGGGGTGTGCGTTAATGAAAATTATTTTTTTCGTTAAGCGTTAATCGTTAATTTTCGAAAAAAAAACGCGTTAACCCGTTAATGCGTTTAATTTTGCATTTCGTTAAACAATTAAAAAGAAAAACATTACCACGTCAAAAATCAATAAATCATCAGATCTCCCATATCAATCAGTGCCATACGGAGCTCGGCGCGGGATAGAGCCCCACAGGGGTTTTGAGCTCCGGAGATGTCAAGACCCAATGCGCAATTGTTTATGTGAGTGAAAACCGCCCGGAGCAGTTTTTCACATGGGATTCAACTATGCAATGCGATTTGACTGAAATGCTGTTTGAACATAGTTGTGAGTGACGGTATTCAATTAGGAAGCTTAGGGTGAAGTTATCGTGAAGGTGTTCCCAAAATGATAAACAAGACAGATGAATCCTCAATGTGAAGTGCCTAAAGCCGTTTGACTACTGAATGCTGACTGATTTCTGCGAAAGATTTTTATTAGTCAGCAGAGTTGATATTTGAGTTGAGCGTGGTCGATTTACGCTGTACAAAAAATTTCCTCGTTCAAGATTGAGGTCGAGCACCGCTAAAATATGAGGGCTAACAAGTCTCTCAGGTGTGGGAAGGTTGCAGACGGTAGAGTACATATAAAGTCTTGTTTCTCAAAGCCAGGATTTTTCCATATAACTTATTTACTACCTACTTTCTCATAACCAGACGGCGAAATTTCGTACGCGAAATAAATCAGCGAGCTTGACTCAAATATTCGACTCTCGTGACTCATAGTTTCCAAAATTGTCGCCTTCCGGCGGGACCACACTTGGGAAAATGTGAGCACATACACTGTAGCAGTGTTCACCCTTTATCCAAGACGGTGAAAGTGTATAGAAAGGGTGAATAGACCCTGCTTGACTCATTCATCTATCGTGATCCGTACTTTGCATAACTATGAACTTCAAGCGGGATCGAACTCCCTTCCCCTCAAACATCCGCATTTTATTACACAGCACAGACTGTAACCAGTTATAACGTAGTGCACCAAAAGTTGCACATCTAATTACCAATGAGAAGATGTTGGTCAAAGACATATGTGCTTGAAACTTATGGCAGCACAACCGCTTTCGCTCAGCCTGTGGCGAGCGTTCTGCATTGAAATTCATGCATATTGATCTTCTGCCGACCTCTTCTCATTGATAAGTACCTGTACGAAATTTGCTGGATTGCACTATACCTAAACTTTTGTACTTTAAGCTCCTCTATACAAAAATGCGATGGGCGCTGCTCGTCCTTGAAAACATCCGCACTTTTTTCGCTTAGCACTGACTTCGCCAATTTAATACGACGAGAGTAATTTAACTGCAATCAAACACTGGAGGCAAACCTGCTAGATAAGGGGCAAGCGCCGGACAATAGAGCCCGTTTTCGACTTGGGGGAGCGACAGCGCAGGCCTCCCCCGAGGAGGGCTTCATGGGGGCCCCTGCTCTCCTCCGGCGCTTGCCCCCCCCCGAGAGGAAGAGAGGGAAAAGATGGGAAGAAGTCGTAGAAGGTATTTTACGACAATAGAGGCCAGAGAAGGCATAGTAGGCCAAACGCACGCATCGTCATTCACGTCAATAAGTAAATTAAAAATTTTTTCAAAAACTAGAAAGTCGATCTTGTTATAAAATCAATCTGTGTATCTATAAGTTAAGAGCAACGAGTTTACATTGGTTTCGTTCCTACCCTTAGATCAGTGTAAACGACCTACAAGTTTTGTCCCGATTTGTTGTGATTTCTCCTGTGATCTATCACGTGCTCAACCGGTATAAAAGGCGCCTCACCTCATAGAGAGCCGCATTCGGCCCAATAGGGCCGACCCTGTACGGGGACTTCAAGTCCCTGTCACGAAGGGATATTTTTGGAGGAGAGCGGCGACGCTTTCCGGGGAGGGGGGTGACGTCACTGCTCCGGGGCCGTGACGGGGGGGGGAGCTTCAGGGCAGTGACAGGGGTGCTTCAAGGCAGTGGCAGGGGGGCTTCAAGGCAGTCACAGGGGGGCTTCAGGGCAGTGACAGGGGAGCTTCAGGGCACTGACGAGGGCTCGATCAAGCCAAATTGTCACTTCGGCGGTAGCCCCCCCCCCCCTCCCCCCGATTGGGGGGGGGGCAAGCGCCGGTGCCCGGAGGGGTGCCCCCCTGAAGAGCTGCGCTAGCCCCTCCAGTGTATGAGAAATTAACATTGGATTGGGTTCTGAGCAAAACGGGCCGACCCGCACCCCATGCAGTAACCTGGTGCCATAATTCTACGACATTTAACGAATTATAAATTAACGTGACTTCAAGACTTTTTCGTTAAACGTTAATCGTTAATTTTCGAGCAAAAACCGCGTTAACCCGTTAATGTGTTAACACGTTAACGTTGTAACGCACAGCCCTGGTAAGGGTGGAGCCGACCAAATTGGCACTGTCATTTTTCCAACCTCTGAGCGCCTTCCCCCTCACCAGATCACCAGAGCTCAGCCCCCCCCCCACTGTAAAGCCTCACACCTCGCGCCGTACCCTGGTGAGATGCTGTGCGATAGGTGTAAGGAAAGACTTTCATGGTATGATCAAGGAGATTCAACGTCGTGTCGCAATGCATTCCTACGGCTGCGGCATCACAACGGATTTAATCTGTACCAGGTTGTTCAATAGGTTTTGTCGTTCCATAAGAAAAATACAATTTTATGGTTCAAAATACACTTTATTACTCAGTATAATCTCCCTGAACATTAATACACTTCCTCCAACCATCCTCCAATCTGCGGGTCCCATCCTTGAAGTGAGAATCCTGAAGGTCTGCAAAATACGCTTCAACGGCCGTTAAGACCTCTTCATTTGATGAAAAACGCTTGCCACGCATAAATTTGTTGAGTTCTGGAAACAAACGGAAGTCGCTGGGGGCCGAATCTGGGGGGGGGTAGTAATCTGGCTTAATATGCAACTTAAATCGTTGATTTGAGTTGCATCTGAGCGACATCTGTGTAACAGCTTAAAAACTTTGTTTGATGCATAAGGATGCTCCAGGTAAAGTCTTGACTCTTAATGAGCAAGTCAGCTCCAAATCAGATTCATATTTTTCTCAAATTTGAAGGTGTCGCTGATTGCCAATATCAGCGACAGATGGCTGTCGCTGATTGTGTGGTGGTGAGAGCGCACGAGACAGTGCGGCGAGAGAGAGGGCGCAGCGCTTTCAGATCGATTTTCGTTAAATGTCCTCTCGGGTACATTTAGGACTCCCGTTGAAACGATTCGGCGACCATGCCGGGAAGCATCCCGGACGGGGTGAGTCGCTCACACAGCGTGGTCGCAAAATCCAAGGTCGACGGAGTGATGCCTGCATGGGTAGCACCGTCAACAACCCTACACCAAAAGGAACGGCCCGAATTGAGAACATCATCGCAGACGCCACAGTGAACGGGGTGACCTCAACTGAAATAGACGCTCGTGAGGTCAGGAAAAGCCTCCCTTTGATCAATTTTAAAATCTTTGATGACTTTAAGGTGTATTACGGAACACTATGCTCGTCTTTATCCTTCTCACCGATTTTCACCATTTTCCGCGTATGATTTGTTGATTTTTCATAAATCCACTTACAGTAACGCGCAATTTTTTTGCAAAGTGCGGTTTACGGGGTTTTTTGAGCTCACAAACAGCCGCATCACCATGCCTTGCTTCGAAGTGGTCCGATTTCAATTTTGAAGTCATTTCTGGATCGCTTTCTCTGAGTCCTACACGATAGTGCTACAAAATAATAGATTATACTTGTACACGAGCAAATTTTAAAAAAATTCTTTAAGGATTTTTCCAAATTTTTTTCGTTTGTTTTAGTTCGTTCGTCGTTCTAAAATTCGCCGAACGAGTTTTTTCAAATTCGTTCGTTCGAAATTTCGTCGAACGATTTTTTTTTCGATTTTCGTTCGTTCGATTTTTCTTCGAATGAATTTTTTTTTCAATTTTCGTTTCTTCGAATTTCTTTGGAACGATTTTTTCCATTTTCATTTGTTCGAGATCTGGTTCTTCGATTTTTTTTTTCGAAAATTCGTTTGACTTAGAAAATGCTTCTCGAACCTTAGGTTACGCTGCTTCGTTATTGCTCGGGCCGGATTGTCGTGGGCGTGCTCAACAACGCGCCTGCGGTAAAATATAGCACTGATTAGGAGACTTCGATATTATAGGCCCGCCCGATGAACATCGCTTTAAACTGTTCGAAATAAAGGAGAGAGGTAATACATGCTCGAATTTGTGTGGAATATTCATTCACTGATTTAGCGGTGTAAATGAAGCGTTGAGTCCGGTTTCCGAGAATCTGAAATGTTGAAGGGGTATCGAAAAAGTTCCTGAACTTATATCTCGCCAATTACAGGGAATTGAGATCTCGCCCTTGACAAGAGGTGTAGAAGAGAATTCTTCTACAGAATAAGATGAAAATCGAAAAAATTCATGTCTGAGAGTGTGTAATGCTTTTGAGTATATTATGTGATGCTCCAGTGAGCCTGATGGCTGCATTTTGCTTTCCTCAATGCGTTGTACCACTACCTCACGTGCCTGGTCTAGCGATGGACAGCTAGCGCAATGGCGCAGTGCAATGTCGCGCTGCTCTCGTTCCAGTCCTGTTGGCCTGGTTCGCTTCTCACAGTGTGTGGTGAGTTTTGTTCACAGCGTTTCAGATCCTCACTCAACATAGAACTGGCTCCTCATTATTATGGTTGTTTACTCCACATCAGTGAAAGATGTTCATCACCACTAGTTCACACTTAAAGGCACAGTCCAATCTCAGAATCGTTTTCCTGTTTTTCTACCTATCTCAATAACGGTCCCACGCTGATTCCAAAGATGTCTCTGGAATCGTTCAATACCCCCTGGGAACGGAGTTATGGCCCCTCAAAAATTCAGCTGCGGAAGCATGGTGGACGAGTTGTCCGAGGCTTGTGGCATCCGTCATTTACAACCAATGTGTGCGAGCTGACCTGAATAGATAGAGAGGCTGAGAATGAAGGGAAGAATGGGGATACTGATCGAAAATCAGCGCTCGTATCCCCACTGTTCAGCTCGAAAGATCGTAGAAGGGGCGTGCCAAAGTGGCTTCTCGGGGTGGGCTCCCCAGAGTGGCTTCCTCCTATATCTTGCTTATCCGCAGGAATTGAGAGCTCGCACTTGCCAGGTGTTATATAGGGTGGGTCTACTTGACAACTATGAGGAAATCTCAGATTTCGTCCCTAAGGTTGGACTGTGCCTTTAAGGCCAGATTACTACCGCCCCTGGTGAATACGGTGGATGCTTCAACAATTCGAGCTTTAATTCAAGGATTTTAGCCATTGTCAAAATGCTCTTGTGACACGGTGCATTGCCCTGATAAAAAAGGATTTTTTTCATCTGCAAACCGGGTCTTTTTTTTCACGAATTTTTCTTTCAACTGGTCCAAAAGGTTGCAATAATATTCACAATTAATTGTTTCACCAGTTTGCAGGTAATCCACAAACAAAATTCCTTTCCCATCCCAAAAAACTAATGCCATAACCTTCTTGGCCGATTCCCGGACACGAATTCGTTTCGAAGCCGAACAACCAGGTTCACACCACTCTTTAGCTTCTTGTTTTGATTCAGGATCATGGTGATAGATCCAAGTCTCTACCATAGTAATGAATCGACGCACAAAATCCACTTTATTCTTTTTAGAACGCTCCAAATGTTCGAGAAAAACGCATTCGAATGTGTTCTTGTTCCATTGTTAGCGAATTCGGCACCCATTGTGCACACAGCTTTCTCAAACCCGAAATTTCACTTAAAATACGGCTCACACTCCCTAATGAGATGTGTAGAGCCTCTACTAAATCTCTCTCAGTCAATCGACGATCTTCCAAAACCATATCCTGTATTTTGGCTATGATTTCTGGTGTTGATGCGCTTTTTGAACGTCCTTCACGTGGATCGTCTTCAAGGCTTGTACGACCACGTTTAAATTCAGCAACCCATCGTTCTACTGTTCTAATTGTAGGTGAACAATCATTATACACCTTTAGCATTCGTTCGCAAATTTCTTTCGGTGCTACACCTTTCAAAAATTAGGATTTTATCACTGCACGATATCCATTTTTTCCATTGCTGTGACACGGCGACACTAAATGGCTTGTAAACAAAGAATGAACTGGCAGATTGAAATGAAACTTCACAACGTTCATACGAAGCATTGACCAACAAAAGAAAAAAATCTGGGCTAATAACAAAGCCCTCTCTTATCGAACGACAAAACTTATTGAACAGTTTGGTAGATAGCGAGCACTCATGCGTCCACCGAAGCAGCCGAGGACAATTTGAAGGATGGGTTTTATGAAGAACTCAATATGATGCTGGCCAGGATACCTTGTCAACATGCTGTTGTAGCGGGGATTGACGCACATGCGAAGATGGGACTTGATCAGGAATCCGAAGTACTCGGTAAATTATTCTACGAGCAAACATCGGACAACGGCTACCGCCTTGCCGACTTGTGTGAACGCAGTGGCCCCATTATTGCATCGACATTAAGAAGAAATCATCGCTGCCAACAGCTTACGTGGCAGGGACCAACCTAGCTATTTCCAGAAGAACAGCGAAAGCGGAAAATGACAGCTGTTGTGTACGGTGGATTCCTCTCCTTTCCTCTCCTGTATATAACTAGACAGGGGTTTCACCCACACATCGCGCTTCCCATTACGTTATCAGGGATAATCCGGTGGCCAATGAAAAGATAAAGAGGTTGTTCACGAGACACAATTAGACACAACAATTACGAAGTAAAAACAGAATTAACCAGTAAGTAAGACAAACACATTCTGCTGTCTAACCTTTACTTCATCAGATAAGAAACAGAATAATGTATGTGAATAACGATGAGAATTTAGCCTCAGGCGTCAAGTCTGACGACTCTGTAGTGGAGCTGAATTAGGCTCCGTCCATAGCAGACGACCAGCGGCAGAGCGTCAAGGCGTCGGAGCATCATGCGCCAGCGCTGAAACGCTATCGCATGATGCTCGACGGTTGACGCAAGCAGCGCGTCCGAGGGCGGCACGTGGTTAACGATAGTATCGATAATATTAGTGACAGCCGCTACTGCCGCTATGCCTTCACCGTAAGCGACAGGCCGGCTGCAGTGGTCGCTGGGGAGTCAGATCAATAACGAGTGTTAAAGATGCGAATCCCCAGCGTCTTTGGTGCTAGATCGTCTGCTATGGACGGAACCTTATATCGTCGTACCAGTGTCCATCCAAAAGCTCCGGAATAGGAGACGTCTTGAAAAAAGTTCTTCTGAGACTTGTGGGAGGATGGATAGAGTGACAATAATGTACCTATGTTGGATTTTCTCTGTGGGCCTTCCGACATTTTACAAAAAAAAACAAATGGAAACTACCTGTAACTTCCTTATCGGAGCAGGTGGAGTGCTCGGCACACATTCAATTACAATAACATCGCCCTATTCAAGGTTTGATGGCTTGATTCTGGCCCATTCGTGAAATATAAGCCTTTTTTCGAGCTAACTGTGCATTCCATTCCTCTAACCACTTAATTGAAGTTGCCCTAGCCAGGTAGCAGGGTTGGCGAGAGGATACCAAACGACGGAGGAATGCTGGGGCTACGAGTTCGATTCTCGCAATGCATCTTCCGCAAAAATAGTTTTGCTATTATTCAATTGCTTATCCTTAAGGTCCCTGTCAGAGTTTTTTGAAAAAATCGCCGTATCCTGCCGTGGCTAACCCGTTCGATACGTATGAAAAACATAGACAATGGAGGTTGCAAAAAAACACTCTATGTGGCCAGCTGTGGCTGACGCGGTCAATATGAATGAAACATGTGCAACGATATCATAGATATCCGCTTTTTCTCTTTCTGTTATGAGTAGTTTTATTTCTCACGTGTGAGCCCAGGTTCTCTATTCTCAGGTGTTTTGTAGCACGTCAACACAGACGTATAAATAAACATCAATAAACAATATCATTCTTTTTTTACCTTTTATCGTGTTAACATCGGTCGGGTCAGCCACATCGGGTGTTTTTTCCAACCCACCTCATTCATGTCTTTCATGATTATCGACCGAGCTGGCTACGCCGATCGGCCAACTATGACCGCTGCCTGAGGTTGCTCACCCACATTTTAACTTGCTTTTTTTCGACATTATTGGATTTGCAATTTTCATCGCGTCAGTCGCTGCAGTATATGAAAATTTCGTCACTTTATTCATAAAATTAGTCTTCTCAACACCTTAAGCTAGCATTTCGGGTTCCTTTGGAAATATTGCAATGTCAGCATCTTAAAACTTTGCATTATTTTTCTCCAGTAAAGGCAAACACCTTTTTTGAACACAATAAAGTGGTTTGCGAATTATCGTTGACAAAACAATGTCATTGTAAGAAGCGAAAAGATAAACCGATTTTCGAAAATTTTCATCATGGTCGCAGTTTTTATTTTCAGAAGGAAGCAATCGGTTGTCCAAAACATCTGCCAACCCTTCGTCGAAAACTACTTAGGCCCTAGTTAAACACCGGCGGGACGCTGCGGAAATAGCAAGACAACTATCACTTATATGCGCCCTAACTCTGCTCAGGCATGCCAAAAGGAACAGTAGTCGCAGAAAAACGCGCCGGAAGGCCGCACAGAGCAGTTACAGGCCATAAAACGGCCAATGTCTCACCGTCGACTGCGAACCACGCGCTGCGCGACCGCACGCGCGTCGGAAACAGACGGGTATTGGCCGCCGCGCGACGAGTTTTGGCCGCCGCGCGACGTTTCGGGCGCCGCGCGGCGGCCGAAACTCGTCGCGCGGCGGCCAAAACTCGTCTGCTTCCGACGCACGTGCGGTCGCGCAGCGCGTGGTACGCAGTCGACGGTGAGACATTGGCCGTTTTATGGCCTGTATACACGCCGCGGCACCGTATACTGTATCCTTGCGGGACCTGCCCTGTTGGAAATTTGCCAATTTCCATCAGCTGATTATTTTTCAGATTTAAAATAGTTAAAACATGACCAAAACGACAAAACGAGCACTGTAGTGACGAGAGGAATCGATTATTAGTGACATTCTGCAAGTAAAAAGTGTCAGAAGCGAAAAAACCGATAAAATACCATTAAACGCCTGAAAAATTTTTGTCTGCAGTATTGCGTCAAAGACGCCAAAGACGCAACATTGCAGACGAGTCCATAATTCACGCAGCATGCAATGTCATCGCGAGACGTTTTCATTCCGCTGGTGTATAACTAGGGCCTAAGCTTGGCTCGATCGCGCAGATTTTCGCTGCGAGGGTTCATAAGAGGAAGCGAGGAGCTCAGCCAGGATTGACATGACAAGTCTCAGAGATGAAGAATGCAAAAAGAAATTCAGGCGACGCGTTTCTATTCGCGTCGTAGTACGGACAAAGAAAAAACGTTGCGAGGCGGCTTCATTTGTCAAGTGCATCCAAGACGCTTCGAAAGAGGCACTCCCGGTTGTACAGCCTAAGAAGAAGTACGCCCACAATTAATCGAAACAACAGCTACTTTCAACAAAGTATGTGCCTTCAGAAATTCAGGAAACGTAATGGAGAAGAAGCATCTAAAGAGGAAATTTCGTCGGCAGCTTCAAAGTGACCGCGAATTAGAGTGGAGGTGTAGACCTACGGAGTTCGAGAAGGCTTGAGAGAAAAAAAATTCGAGGAAAGCCTACACGATGTTGCGAGAGTATCTCGGAAAAATGAAGAGATGTTTTCCTGTCCTGAATTTCGCGAATGGATTCGCAGTTGGGGACGCAACACCGCGAATATGGAAGGATTACTTCAGTTCACTACTGAGCCGTCCAGCGCCATCAGTACTTGAGCTCCCGCATGATCAGATAGCGCATTACGATGTCAGTGAGGTACCGCCGGATGCAAAGACAGGTGGAGATGACAACATCACTGCTGGAATGCTGAAAGCTCTTCTTCCCTCTGGAATTTGTGAAATGACCTACGACATCCGTGCCATATGGATGAGCGAAAAGGTACCTATTTCGTGGAGACATGCGGTCATCGTACCTCTTCACAAGAAGTTATCCATCACGGACCCCAAGAAATACAGGGAAATTTCCCTACTGCGTGTCATGTAGAGCTCGCGCAATCATTTTAGTCTGATGAATGGTCGGGGCTGCGACGGTAGATCATCCCGCGCAAATCGAAACCCCATTCTCCAGTGAGGCCGCTAACACCGCACGGCCAGCCGCCTGGTCCATGCGTCAGACTAAAATGAAAACGGAAACCATACAAAGTCTTGGATCGTGTCATTCTCGAGCGACTCATAAAACATTGTGAGCAAACCACCAGAGGAGCAAGCCGGTTTCTGACCTAGAAGATCGACCATCATCCAAGTGTTCGTCGTGAGAAGCTAAATCGATTCGTTGCTGCGGTATTCAAAGCCATTACAGCTATTTTTTGGCACTAGAAGCCGCATTCGACTCTCCTAATCGTGATCGGTTTCTCACTGCTCTGCGAGTCGATGGAGTCCCGTAAAAGCATCTTCGGCTAATTGAGGGCAGGAACAAAGGAGCAACAGCAGCAGTTCGTACAACTGTCGGATTTACGTGAGCTCTCGAGGTACGAAAGGTTTCCAGCGCCGCAGCCGCCGGTCTTATGACTCTAGGTGGGTTTTGAAAACTGGAAACCAAAAAAAAATTGGAGAAAACTGTACAAAAAAGCCACATCGAGTCGGCTTTGGCGCTGGAAACTCGACCGACTCGAGCGCATGCGGCCGCAAAGCGTGTCGAGACGCAATGCGGACCGGAATTTGGCCCAGAGAAGCACAGTAAAAACAGGAGGGATGCTAAGAACTGTAGCAAGACGTTTTGTGCTCAACTTTGCAGTTGATGACATCATGCCTAGAGTTGCAGGAAAGTTTCTTGCGGACATGATACTGAAAATTAGCCATCTTTTCGGGCGACAGCAGCCGCTCTCTGGGCGACCGCGGTTTCGTTCGGAGCAATATTCGATTGCATTTCGGACCGCGGTTGCTGTCCGGGCGAATTTCGAAACTTTCCCAACTACTATTGTTTCTTTATTTCCCCCTCTTCTTAAGAGGATCAAGCCTCTCAGAAAAACAGTGTACTTGTCACCGTCTGTGTGCAAGAGGGTTAATCCTGCCATAGGCCGCAACGACAATGCCATCCCAGCATAGTCCGCTATGAGGGAGTCTTTCTCATCGTGGCCATGAGGGATTCCCTCTGTCGCAAAAAAATTGTGCTTCTGAAAATTACTCGAAGTCACCTATCAGGAGTGGCCTCGAAAGGCCAACTGCTCGTCTCCACGAGATGAGCCGCCTTCCATACCCGCTGATCACGTGACCCGCACGTTTTCACTCAAAGCACAACCAATTCTGTGCCTCTCTATCTCTCGCGATGGCACCGCTGTCGCCGTGTCAGCGACCGGACAGCGGCAGAGCCTGCTAGTCCAACCGGACGGGGACAGCGGTGGCACTTCGACCCTAGGCCGCTGTACGGGCAATGACGCCATGTTCGGGGTTTTCCTGAGTGTGTAATGGGTGGTTATTGAGTATATTCACCTATTTGAGATGTCGATAGAAGCTCACCAACTCACAGGTCTGGAGCAATAAAATTATTTGCGAGTAGTCACAGCGTTGCCAGTGTTTTACCAACTACATATGTTCTGATTATGTTGGAGGAATGTAATCTCCTGGACCGTTCATCCAGTCCTGAGACGGGACATCTCGTTCAAAGGCGCTGTGTAAAGCAGGTAGTCACAGTTAACTTCCATCTATCTTCTGCACACGTCCACGATTTGCTTGCACGAGTGGACGATGCCCGCAAGAGTGACACAGCGGTCGCCTTGAAGAAATTGGTCATGGATAATTATCATAGAAACACACAAGACATTGGACATTTTGCTTCGGTGAGAAAACGTATTTTGGCGTAGATGTGAGTGGAATGCTTTTCCTCGGTTATCAGTTGAACTCAAGCTTTGATGTTGCATATCATGAAATGACATAAACTTTCTTTCAAACTTGGCATGGAACAGGGGGTAATTTATACCGGTGAATCGATTTATCAGGAAGAGGGAGTTTAGGATAAAATCAGAGATCACTGGTGTAATTATAAACTCGTTAAAGCTGTTGGCACCTCGGCTCGCTTGCGAGATGGCCCCAACCACCGAGAGAGAGGGAGCAGACAGCCAAGATCGCGCGAACATGTCCGCGCGGCGAGTAACGCAGCCTCAATTGCTGCCTCACGGATTATGATTGGACCACAGGCTTTAACCGATTCATTGCCAGTTTATTGATTACAGGATTGACAACACATGCTTATTAGAATAGCATTCAATAGATGCTACAGGCAAAACAGTGTTAATTTGGGTCTGAATGAAAAAAAGACAAACAGAGAGTAGAGAATTCCAAAAGACGGTTCCGCAACAAATTTCATTGCCTCAACCAACAGTTCCAGTGAGACTCGAGAGAGGTGAGATTTGAGAATTTCGTACCCTTCTGGAGCATTTTTCTCGATTTCTTTGTCATTTCAGTTCTACCCGAGGGCCAACTAATCGAATCAGCAATTCAATAAAAAATTTTGGGCTACCTGACATGGCCTACAAAATGTGAAGCTCTGGAAATGCCCCTCAAAAGTTATGATCACCTGAAAACTGCCACGAAGAAACGGCATCGAACGTCGTATTTCAATAACATTATTCTATAACATGGACTAGTTGTCCGGTTGAATGAAGACGTTCATAGTGGTTGTCACCTGTGGAAAATTAAGTCAATCGAAAATAGAAGAATATTTTATGCAAACCAGGATTAGTTGGGGTCCTAAGCAAAGAACGAAGCAATAGAGAGTAGAGATTTGCAAAGGTCGGGTCCGCAAAAGATTTCATGGTCACAACAAACACTTCCTGTGATACTTAAGGATTTCGTGTACTTCTGATGCATTTTTCTCAATTTCTACGTCATTTTAGTTCTACCCGGGGCCCACCTAATCAATATAGCGAGTAATCACGAAATTGAGGATTATCGTAAACACTGCCTTTAAATTCCATCGATTCCATCAATTAAATGAATTTTCGTGTTCCTTACATGCTCACTCATTTATTGAATTAAACACCAATTGTTTATTGTTAGAAAAGATAACATCCTGCCTCGTTTTTCATCTATATCCATTCGATATCCGTTACCTTCTTCTAATACCAATCAAAGAGATGACCATGCCCCACCTTTGCCTATGGCGGAACAATTAGGAGCATCCCATTCAGAACGATGCCAATGCCTCTACTCACCCTCCTCGACGAGGAATATGAAGACGCGCCCCATCGTCGCGTTGCGGCGAACTAGTCGCTGTGCGGACTATGCGAGAGATTCTGAGTCGAGAGAGATAATTATGCCCTCTGGTAATTTGAGTCGAGGCGCGAACCATCACTAATCACAGTCCCGCTAATTGATTTTCTCCTAAAGTTGCGCACCCATTTATCATAGTCGCCTGATGCTCACAAGGGAAGTGTTTAGAGTGATAAACGCATCTGCCAAAACGACTAGTATCGTTAGTATCTCTAGTGGCTCAATAGTAAAACTGCGCAGTATCCAGCCCCGAGCTGCAGGTTCCAAGAAGTTACAAGCTTAAAAAGGTCGTTTTTTGTGCTTTTTGTACCCTCCAAAAAGAGCATTAATCTTTCGAAAATTCGGAAACGGACTCCATAAATGTGTTCAGCGCCCAAAACTACCCCCCCCCCGCTGAGCAAAATTAGGGGGGAGGCGCATTTTCCGTACTTTGTCCAGGCTGAAAGCGTTTTACACTTGTACGGATCTTCGGTTGGGCGAATATTTATGCCGATTAGAGGGCTCTGGAAGCGTCTTGGAAAAATGCTCCAGATTTGATTTGAAATTCTCCCAGGGAAATTTCTGTAGTTTATTAGTCGATTTCCCGAAGTTTTCGGCTAATTTCGTTCAAAGCTTCCCAACCGGGGAAAATTTCTAGGGAAAAACGCCACTTTCGAAATTTTCGGAATGCTACGGTAGATAATGCTCAAATTACCCCTGTGGGGGTTATTAGGTGTGCCAAACACAAATCTGGAGTCATTTTATCCATTTTTAGCAAAGTACGGTAGATTACGGTGGGTATACGGGAGTTTGGTCAAAATCTCAGATTTTACTCAAAAATTGTGTACGGGGGTTATTCGGGGTGGAGAATACGAATTTAATGTCCGTTTGTCGATTTTCAAAGTACTAAGGTGGCTTTTGCAACCTAAATGACATGTTGACTACCGTAACCTACAGTAAACCTCAGAATTTCGGAAAATGGACTCCAAATTCGTGTTCACCACCCTAGATTATCCCTACATACAAGTTTTGGGCTAAATCCGAGAAAATTTTTTGAAACTCGCAAAAAATGCTTTTCGCGAGGCCAAAAAAATGCTTATACATAACTTGTTCGAACCTGCAGCTCGGGGCGGGATACTGCGCATTTTTACTATTGAGACAGCAGAGATACTAACGATACTGGTCGTTTTCGCAGATGCGTTTACCACTCTAAACACCTTCCTTGTCAGTTTTGATGCACACCACTAAAATGCAATTTTAAAAACAAACTTAGTGATATCGACGATATTCAATGAGTCTGAGTTCGAGTGCGATTCAAGGATTCCCGATAAATACGTTTTCATTGTTCGATCACCAGAATATGTTTATTCACTTCTTGAAAATTTTTTGAAAGCCTTCGCGGCACATTCAACTTTTTTTCGGCACTCGAGAATTTTCAAGGCTAGGTTGGCGAAGATGGACCTCTTGAGGGCATTGAAAATTGATGATTGTTGATTCAGTTATTTCGTCTTCTGATAAAAATGGATTTATTTTTTCGATTGTTCCAGTCTGCCCCGATAACTTCTAGCCATATAATCCTGGGCTGGGATTCATGAACGCAAACCATGGGCTACAGCTGGGTTTGTCTCCAAAGATTGCATGCTATTTCCGCGGCCAACCCAACTGTAGCCCACGGTTTGTCGTTCATGAATCCCAGCCCTGCTGTGGTGCTCTCCTTATGCAACAAAAGCTTGGCTCGACGTCAGCTTGTTATGATGGGTCGATGAGCTTGTAGAAATCCATGTTGGAAAAAAAGCAATCTTTTGAGCATTGTTTTACTGCATGATACTATGCGATTATTTGATATGATGTCGTTAATTTTCCTTCTCGTACCCTGCTGCCTTGTTTCACTTAATAATATTAATTTCGAGGCGTTTTGATTTTTTTGTCTTCTTCTCTACGAGCAAGCCTTAGTTTTCTGCACAGACTAGCTCATGTGCTAAAGTGTCTATCCTGGTCTCACGGTTCCGATACACGTTTTTGTAGCCACCGTATTTTAACCGCATTTGGTTAGTGCTCAGTACATGAGCCTATATTCTCACTCGTTTTTTTACCTTTATCTTCAGTCGCTTCTCTGGTGCTTCGGTTTGCTCACTTGGCTGTTACTTTTCTGCAATGGCTTCTACCCTTGTTCAGCTTGCCGGTCCCACGAAGGTTGTCGGTACACGCGTGTTCCGAAGTTCCGGTAAGCCCGATGATGTCTTACATGGCTGAGGGCATCAATGCCGGCTGATGCGGACATCTGTACATTTGCACACTCGAAAGTCTCAGTTTTGTATGGGTAACGCGGTTCCCGAGGCGGGAATCAGTACCAATGTATCCCCCCTCCCCTCTCAAACATTAGTTCCGCACTAACATCTCATCGATCGCAAGCTGTTATCATCAACAACGCACAGTCACTGCATTATTCCACCCCGAGTGGGGTCCCGCAAGGAACCTGCATTGGTCTCCTAGTGTTTCTCATTTACGTGAATGATTTGCCGAAAGCAATGCCTCCTGGGGTACACTGTTCCATGTATGCCGACGACTCTAAAATATACGCAATCAATGACAGTTGTGCCTTGCAGCGAGCAATAAATGAGCTTGCACATTGGTCAATAACATGGGAACTTGAGATATCTCTAGAAAAAACAACAGTCATGGCTTTTGGAAGGAACCACCCTGAGGTTGTGTCCTCTGTTGGAACAGCGGCTTTAAATCGATCTCGGAGCATTCGTGACTTAGGAATCATTTATACTGACACGTTTAGCTACGACGGTTACATTGCGGATATAGTAAGTAAAGCTAAAGCACGGTCGAACTTTATTCTGAGAGCTTTTAGTACACGTAATCCCCTCATCCTTTTCAAACTTTTCGTGGCATATGTCTGGCCCTTGACCGAGTACTGCTCCCCTATCTGGTCCCCATACAAAACCTCTCAAATAGACCAGATTGAAAGCGTACAAGAGTCGTTCACTTACAGGTGTTTTGCAAGAATGGGAATATTTAGGCTTTCATATGATTCAAGGCTTAGAAAACGTGGGGCGGTATCACTCCATGATCGCAGAAAGGTAGCGGACTTGACATTGATGTACAAACTTATTACGCCTGAACTAGACATGACGCTTTGGGATCTATTTAATGCCTCGACCTCCGCCTCCTAGACCAGAGGGCACGCCTTCAGGGTTCGCCTTCCTTCCCCTAAAACTACGCCTTGCAGTAATTCTTTTCTCTTCAGAGTTATTAATCCTTGGAATAATTTAGGTAGTGAAGCGTTCAGGTATCTGTGGTCGAGTGGATTTCAGAGTTACGTCACCAGAGTCATTTGCAGAACATGATCTAGTGCAACCATATAGCGTTCTTTTTTTCTTATGCTCCCAGTTTGCAATCCCTTTCCGGTCTTTTTTTTTGAGTTATCTATTCTTCTGTCTCGGATGTTGTAGGATTTGAAGTGCCGCTTGTTAATCGTTCTGCTGTCTCGTTCAATAGTAGTGGTGTTTCCATGGTGGTGTTTTCCATTATGTCGGAGGTATCCAATCCGTGTGCCTTTCCATTTCTCAGGCATGATCCTAAATTCTCGGAGTTAGGCGGCTGCATATTTTTGGCTGTTTTCGTTGACCATCCTTGGAAATCCGTCCGCACCTTGAGTCTTGAGCTGTTTCTTTTGATTTGCCGTAAATAAATCGATCCGACTAGTCACCTGGGGTTCTCGTTCAGTTCGATGAGGTCACCTGTGGCCAACCCCGGTATGGTTCATCCAGTTAATTGCGTGATTGCTGCGACATATCTCACCTATGGCTCAGCGTGTACGCTCAGTAAATATCGGCTCAAACTGTCGCCCCGGTATGGTTTATCCAGTTGCGTGCTTGACGCGAGAATATATTTCATTGAGTGTACCGTTGCCTCCGAAACAGAGATCTGAATACTTTCCAATCTCACATGCGGAACAAGAATTAGAAAAAAAAACGGCACAAGGGTTCAAGAAAGGATCATTAACGAGATTTATTAACGAGTTAATTGCACCGCTAGCCATCAACTGCGTGATTCGGGCCTCCAATTGTTTTCGCTCTTTTGAATTACTACCGCTTTATGATTAGCTGAGCTCTCCCGTATTTCTTTCTGCTTTTTATTGTCCTTTTTTGCTAACACTTTCAGTCAATGGTTTGCCAACCGTGATTTACGGACTATTATTTTTCCTTGACTGAATAAAGCTTAGATAGATAGATGACCTAGTGTCGGATTCAAAACCTATAGACATCTAGTATATGATCTGTTATCGTGAGGCAGAGGGCTTTCTTCACTTGATGTTTGCTCAGTTTTAATTTCTGTTTAACCTGTGTTTTATAATGCGCTTTGACCGCTATAACTTTCGTCGCAGATGTCTGCAACGAAATTCAAATTTGGATTCCGAGAGAATATGCCAGAATCCTCATCTATTGAATGCTGGGGCTAACCATGCGAGGTTCTTAAGTGAGATTCCAGTCCATTAGTGGATAGCAAAAAACGATTCAGTTAGGGCGTTCATGCCCATCTCGTCGCCCTTCACGTGGCCTCGGTGGCCCCCATCGCCCAATGTTGCATAAGATCATTGTTATACCCCACTACAGGCCTGTCGCGGTCGCAGAGCACTGCTACGTCGCTGTCGCTGAGGGCCAGCCGTCACTGTCGCTCAGGTCCAAGAGACACCCGGCACGATGCCTGATTTGGCTGGGTCGCTGTCGCTGACACCCGTCGCAGTGCACTGCACTGCGACGGACAGCCGCGACAGCGACCGATTACCGCACGGTTTCCACATTTCAGGTATGGCATCCCCTTTCGAGCCACCGACCGCGTCAGGTGCTGCAAACTGTTCTTGCCACAGCATTTTTCTACTGTGTGGGTCTGTTCCCGACACGATTTGTAACAGTTGACCGCACCGGTCGCGGTCGCAAACTTCAGGTATAACAATGGCCTAACTCAGCGCTGTTCGTCGCGGCAAGCAACACCACGACTTTAACTCTGCAGACTAATTGAGAATAATAATCGGCAGTCACATGAATATATGCTCAACAACAGACGTCGGGAAATATTTATTTTCATATGCTGACTTACAAAATCCGTATTCACTGTAAACCAGGAGTTAATCATAGAGCTCAAGTAATAATCAGAGAGTAGACGGGGGCAGTTCCTTTCTGAAATGAGCGAAAATAAGAGCATAAATAACATTTGCAGTCAAATGACGTCCCTAACAGCACCCCCTCAAAAACAACTCCTTGAGCGATAAAAAAATTACAGACCTTTCCTGAGAGAATAGGTGAATAGGTGCCTGTGTCATGCTTCCCCAACATTTCAAAGTGGAGGTCACCATTTATAACCCTTCCATACGTTATTGTAGATCCTGACTTGTTGTTCTGAAAAGCTAAAGAATTTGTCGCGTCACCTATCCTATTCAAAAACGAACGGTGCCTGGGTCTGCCGCGGCAGCCGTCAAGCATTAGCGGCTTCAAAACCGTCGTGAGCTTGTTTACTGAGGCAATATTAATGTGTTCTATTGGTCGTGGACCTGTTTCTGACTTCGCGATAGAGTCCTCGCATTCAAATTAGTCTGACGCATGGACCGCAGCGCACGATTGAAATCTCGTGGGCCGGTGACGGGGCCAACGCCGAACGGCCAGCTGCAATAATCGCGCCTGGTCCACTCCAGACTGAATTTGATACGCAAACCATAACTAAGCGTCGCATATGTGAACGAACACCCCCAAAATCGATGAATCGGATAATAAATTAAGCTTCTGAGTAAGGACCTATAGTTTTGAAATGGGTGTTTTCCAATCTTCGAGCTCTTGAAACTTGTACCAAATCTAAAATCGCGTCTTCGCTTCTTCATCGAGGTTTTTGAGATCGCTGTTAGCGTAGTTGACCTCTGCAGGACATTTGAGTTAGAGCGAAACACAAAATCACGAAATTCATTGGTGGACCTACACATATGAAACGCAGTATACGCACAAACAGATGTCAAATGTTCCTCCAACCTTCCTTTCCTCCAGACAAAAACTCTCGATTTCTCTTTCATAAGCTCAATTTTTATGCACAAGGGGTGCTTAGATTCAGACGGAGCAAACTTTTCCTTGCCCAGTGTACGTATTTGGAAGATGTTTTCGGGATAGCTGCTGGTTTGGTCACTTTTCTATCCCCCCGTGTGGCCGAAAGTCACGCGCGTAAGCGCGGCTGTGTCGTTCGAGTATAAATGACCTGACGCACCGCTCGCTTTGCAGTTAAAGGCACAGTCCAACCTGAGTATCGACTTTCTGGTTTTCTGCCTATCTTGAAAACGGTTCCACGCTGATTCCAAGGATAACTCTGAAATCGCTTAGGACCCCCTGGAAACGGAGTTATAGCCCCTCAAAAACTGAGCTACGGAATCATGGTGGACGAGTTTTCCGGGGCTTGTAACTTCCGTCATTTGCAACCTATGTATGCGAGTCGAACAGAATAAAGAGAGAGGCTGAGAACGAAGGGAAGAACGGGGCTACTGATTGGAAAACATCGATCATCTCGCCTCTGTTGAGCTCGAAAGATCGTAAAAGGGGCGTGACAAGGTGGCTTCGGGGCGTGTGCGCCCCAGGGTGGCTTCCTCCTATATTTCGCTTATTTAGAGGGATTGAGAGTTCGCACTTGGCAGGTGTTGTTTACAGTTGTACTTCACAACTGTATGGAAATCTCAGATTTCGTTCCTGAGCCTGGACTGTGCGTGCCTTTAAAGGCAGTGTTCACGATAAAAAATGTGTTTGAGTTTCCACTAGGAATGGGTAGTGGAGGGGCACAATGGAACGTTGACGTCGAAAGAACGCATGAAAACGAGCCAGGAAGAGCCCCAAAAGAGCCCGAAGTTGCAACTTCGAGCGCATTGAAAACCCCAAAAGCGCATCACACGCCCACCGACGTAAACAAATGAATGCTCGAGATCGTGAGATGAGCGATGATTTCCGACCATTAGCCCCGTTCTTCCCTTCATTCACCACTTCTATCTTTACTCAGGTCAGCTCGCATACATCGGCTGCAAAAGAGCGAAGTTACAAGCCTCGGAGAACTCGTCCACCATGTTTCCTTAGCTCCATTTTTGAGAGGCCATAACTCCGTTCACAGAAGGTCTTGTAAGAATTCAGAGACATCATTGGAATCAGCATGGGGCTGTATTCAAAATAGGCGGGAAAGCAGAAAAACGATTTTTATCGTGAACACTGCCTTTAAGGGGCCGCTCGTGCCTCTGTGGCAGTATCATCACCTGCTTCATAGCCTCACCATCAATTTCGTTTCGCTTCGACTTGTTTGAATGCTGTACCAATCTGCATTGCAATTGTTTAAAACACGTATTTAGAGTTTGCGTGCATGGCACAGCTGGGCCCAGCTTTGCCCCTCTCTACCAGAGCGGTGGCGCCCAAGAACTTTCACAATTAGCCTCAGCCCGCGTGTATTAATAGCTAATTTATGTTTCCTAAAGGTATCGTACACGATAAAAACCGAATTCTAGCTTTTTCGCTCAGTCGGACTAGTGGGCCATAACAATAACACTCAGAACGTTTGGAGTTTCAGAATCACCTCTGGATGAAGATTTGCTTACCTCAAGAGGGCTTCACGGGTTTGATGGGCCGGCCTTGGTATCGATCCGTTATTACAAGTAGCGAAACTCTGTGGTCAATGCCGGCGATCGTGCGTTCACGCGTCGTACGGCGCAATGCATACGCCACTCGATTTCACGTTCGACATCGATTGAAAGCAACTGACAGCATTGGACGCCACCCTATTTAACTTCGTTCAAGAAAAAAAATGATCGCTCGTCTGAATGGCGTCCTTGGTGAATTACTTCCAACGCAGCGCCAAGGAACGAATCGTAAAGCTCTTTCTAGCGTTCTTCGCGCAACTATCCAAAGCTGATGTCGGCGGAAACTTCAAATTTGTCTTGAGCTTTCTTGAAATGAGTTTTTCTTAAAAATTTGACGTTTTGAGGGGGCTTTTTGCTACCTTTAGTCACTACAGGGATATAGCAACACAGAGACGTCGAAAACCCAAATATGGTTTTTATCGTGTACGATGCTTCAAAAAACTGTAATTTTCGCTTAATTTGACTGCATCGCATACCTTCTGAGGAATTCATCAACGGTTAACCTCTGAGTGAGGCCAACAACTGAAAGATAAAGATAAGAACTCGGCTTTTAAAATTCCTATTGGGATGCGCAGCACATTCGACCTCGAACCCGTAGAGGCTTGGGTGTTTTGGGGCGAATTCAGTGACTTGCGAGACCAAAGGATTTGCCGGTCAGTGCGTTCATATTCTGACATGGATCTGATACCAATTCAAGGACCTTGGAAGGATACTAGGTTTGGTTGACATTGGGGGATTATCGTACTCGGCCGTACATATATGGTTTCCGTTTTCGGTCTAGTCTGACGCATGGACCAGGTAGCTGGCCGTGCGGGGTTGGCGGCCTCACTGGAGAATGGGGTTTCGATTTGTGCGGGGTCATCTACCGTCCCAGCCCCGTCCATTCATCAGACTAAAATGATTGCGCGCACTCTACATCAAACAACAGCGCCTACTGCTGTCACGCCACCCGCGCCAGAATGGATAACCACTACAGCGAGATGAAAGGCATGGGTTAAACGGCAGTGAACCCTGGTTAGATTCAACCACAACCTATTGGCTGATGAATCCGGCCTCACGTCTCTCGCGGATCACGGTGTTTTCTATTTTCTGCCAAATTTCGGCTGTTTTTACAGGAGACACAAAACACCAAAATTGGTCAAAAATGGGCGCAGAACAGAAATTTCCCCGCACTTCTGGTGATGGCGTTCACATATTTTAGAGCGAATTTCTCCCCAAAATTAGACGTAAACTGCATTTTCGCTGTGGTATAGGTGTGTGAAATTAGTAAATGTTCAGGGAAATGCAAGTTCGGGGTAGGGCAAAAAGCTGAAACAACCCTCAACCGCTAGCCCGCGGTGGAAAATGAGCAACTCGGAGCTGTCAGCGGTAATATGGAAGCGCTATGTCAGGCCCCGGTCAGAGTTGGTGCTATTTGCATCTGTATACCCCCCGCACCCCCCAACACCCCCCAACACCCACCCGGTCGATACGTATGTTTAAAATGATGGAGTGAGGTTGAGAAAATCACTCGATGCATCCAACTAGATATGAAGATAATTACGTGGCCAACAAGATTGCACCTGTTCAGAGTAATAGTGAAGGAGAGTATGGTGAAGTAGCGGAGGTAGCAGTAAGGTTAGCTTTCTAGTGATACGCAATGTTTTATCATCGACCCGCCCACCCGGTGATTTTCTCATCCACGTAAAGAATGGATATCGACCGCGTCGGATACACCGAGTGATTTTCTCAACTTCACTCCATCATTTTAAACATACGTATCGACCGGGTGGGTATTGGGGGGTGTTGGGGGGTGCGGGGGGGATACAGCGAGTGATTTTCTCAGCTTCACCTCACCATGTTGTTCATACGTATCGACCGGGTGGGTGTTGGGGGGTGCGGGGGGATACACCGAGTGATTTTGCATCCCATTTCCAATGCATTCTGTGTGTATCGACCGGGCTGGAGACGTCGGCTCATCCAACTATGACCGGGGCCTCAGTCTTTCTCTGACTCACCTTGTCTAGAAATCGGAAGCATGCTGGTCGTTCTTTACCATAGTCACAGTACGGCATTGATTCCACAACACCATCCTTCCTAGTGCGGGTCCATCCTAAGGCTTTCTCGCCCTTGACGCCTTTCAGGAAAAATCTTTTCGTTTTAGCCTCAAAATTAATAAGAGATTTATTCTGTCGTCCAAAGAGTTAATTCGACGGCGAAAGTCAGTCGTCGAAGATTCTGCACATGAAATACCTCTTGCCTTATCGTAGTTACAGAAGCGCAGGTGTGACTTATGTAGAATATCATTAATAAAACAGCATACACACGCAGCTCCATTGTCTGAAACCTTCATCGTGTGTATTTTTACTATTGCAGGAATAAGATTGGAAGTTTTTAAAGCGGGGTACGATCGACAAACGACTGGTTGAGACAGAACTGAAACAATTCCACCCCTTCTTTAGGTAGTATTTAGATTTTTTCACCAGGGGCGGCATTCATTAACGCAGCCAAGGAGGTCAGGGAGCCGCTCCGCGTCCTATGTGCGCAGCGTCGAGCCACGGGACGTTCCCAAAGTTCATGGCGTATATTGATGTGCCGCGGACATAAATGCCCTTCCCACAACAAGCTCCACACGCGCACTACTTTTCATCACAGTCGATGTCATCACTCCGACAAGATATGTATCGGGACCCTTTCGCTTCTCCTCTTTGGATGGAGTCTCAATAATTGGAAGCAAACACGGCTGTGATGAAAAAAATGCCCGCGTAGAGTTTGCTGCGGAAAGTGCATTTAGGCCCGAATTATACACCGGCGGGACGCAGTGGAAATAGCAAGACAACTATCACTTATATGCGCCCTTACTGTGCTCAGGCATGCCGAAAGGAACAGTTATTGCAGAAAAAATGCGCCGGAAACCCGTCCCGATCAGTTATTCACGTCGCGGCACTGTACACTGCATCGTTGCGGGACCTACCCTCGTGAAAATTTGCCAATTTCCACCAGCTTATGATTTTTCAGATTCAAAAGTGTTAAAACATTACCAAAACGACATAACGAGCACTGTTATGACAAGAGGAATCGGTTATTAGTGATATTCTGCAACTGACAAATGATAGAAGCAAAAAAACCGATAAAATACAATTTAAACGCCTGGAAAATTTTAGTCTGCAATATTGCGTCAAAGAAGTCAAAGACGCAACATTGCAGACGATTACCTGACTCACGCTGCAAGCGGCGGCAATATCATCGCGAGATGTTTTCATTCCGCTGGTGTATAACTAGCGCCTTACGTCCGCGGCACATAAATATACGCCATAAACTTCGGGCCGTCCGGTGGCTCGACGCTGCGCGCTTAGGACGCGGAGCGGTTCCCTGACCTCAATCGCTGCGTTCATGAATGCCGTCCAAGAAAGGCGATTATTGGGTGATGATGGGTCCGAAATTCCGTTACGTGGGAGCAACCTGTCTTTCATAATAATAAAGGAAGAATCGACGATATAACTGCCATTTCGAAACTTTCTCTCAATCCAGCTACCAGCAGACCAGGGGCAGTAGTAACTTGGCCCTAATTCAGAACTATAGGCAATGATCATCTTCCATAATTGTGGAGATAATGGCTGATCACAAGAGGAACAATCGCAAGCTAAGTGAGCACATGTCAACTTGTTGGCAAAGCTACCCGATTCGACAGACTGCGAACCAGGGACGATCGGAATTCCGACGGACTTGGGCCTTCCGATATCTGAATTCCGAAAAAAGCTTGGAAATGCGGGAGAAATCGGAAACATCCAAGAGTTTTTTACACTTTTCCCTGCCAAATCTCTAAAGGGTTATTCCGGGCGCCAAATTTAAAATCGAGGCCCAAGAGAGAATAACTTACTTTCAAGGGAATTATTTACACTACGCTTATCTAGTGGCTCATAACGTTACATGCGAGTTCGTGATTTCGATGATTTCTGACTTGCTGCCTGAAAATCGTCGAATGAATCGCCCGCGCTAAGCTTCAGTTTACCGAGAACTCACCGCGAGTTTACTCGTGCTCTCACAACCATTTACTACCAACCCAGGGTTGATTGTGTCCACATGAAAGCTAACAAATAAAGAAGGATAAGTCCATGTTTTTTGGTAGGCACGGTCACCGGGGGAGGTTTAAGAATTCCGCTAAACGTATTTCCGATGGTTTTTGGTGTTCCGTTTCCGATTTCCGAGGTTCAGAAAAAAAATTCCGCTTATTCCTGCTGCGAACCGAGCCTATCCAATCGACGGTACGAGAGCAGCGCGACATTGCCCTGCGCCATTGCGTCCAGCACTCGCTGGCGGAAAAAGAAGATGAGGTTATTCATCAATGAAGGCAAAACAGCATAACTACACGGCCAAGGTTTGATCCACTGTCTGCATGTGTCATAATAGGAAACTGCTCACTAGATAGAACCATTCTGAGATACTTTTCGAATCAAAGAGTTGAACGACCATCAAGAATTTTCTGTTGATTTGCGTCTCCGGATTTCGGACTTATGTTTGTTTCCAATGATTACTCTAAATTTTTATCCGAATATCAAAGCCGAATTTTTGAGCAATTTTTAAACAATGCAGAGGTCCAATTCATTTTGTTTTTGCTTGCTTCTTATTGAATTGTCGCGTCCTGTTCAATTTTGAGATACAAAATTACAGAAAGAACCTTTTGCGAGAAAAGTTTTGACTTGTTGATCGAATCCAGAGCACAAAATGCGTGGCTGCCATCTTATCACTGCGGCGCACCTTAATGCGGAGATCCACGCAGCCGTAAGTTGTGGGCTCCATCATCAAGCCTTTCTTTTCTGCATGAGATTTCCCAAACCGACGGTGGCGACCTACAGAGGGCAAACTTTCAGTTGCAATTGCTAGTACATCAAAGGCAGCATAAACGCTCACAAATGCGGTCGAGATAACAGCAGAAATAGGCGCGCACGGCCTAGCATGTCGTCAACGACGTTTAAACCATCCAGGATGACAATATTTGACAATGTTTGAGCAATCATGGCTTCCACGCCTATATTTTCCCACCCACTCGAGTACGAGAATGAGAAATGAGACTTGAGAAAACATGTGATAAGTGAGAGTGATAGCACCATCAAATGGGGGTGTGCGAGAAAACCAGCCTGAATTACCTGAAAATGACATGTTTGTTCACCGATGAAATCCTCCTTATAAAAAGGCAGCTGAAGTAAAGCGGCATTCTAAAGAAAGGACGAAAGCTAATCACGTCATGGTAGGGGCCGTGCGGGCCTATTTATGCTGTTATCTCGACCTCGTTTGTGAGCGTGTATGCTGCCTTTAAAGGCACATGACACCATCAGATATGAATTTTGAGATTTTCATGTTATGGTGTTGAAGACCACTTCTGTATAACGCGTGCCGAATGCGAGATCTCAATTCCTCCAAATGAGCGAGATATAAGCGACCACCGCGGGCCCGACCCCCTTCAGCCACCACCACAGGCCCGGCCCACTACCTGATTTTCGATCTCAATAGCGGCAAGATGGATGGACGATTTTCAAATGAATCGTCGTTCTTCACCACCTTTCCGATCTATCTCCTCATCCTGTTTTGCTCTCGTGCCGCGACTGCGAATCAAGAGAAATACAGGCCTGAGACAACGTGTCCCCCAAATTTTTGCCCTCAAAATACAGGCATTTTCTAGGAGCCATATATCCGTTCGTAGGGCTCTCGAACGATTTCAGAGATACCATTGTGATCGGAGTGTGACCCTCTCTAAGATGAGGATAAATTCTAAATAATAAATTTATGGGTGTCCTGTGTCTTTATGAAAGCAATACGTATGCTCTCTCAATGATTTAGGTTCAAGAAGGGCAATGCGAAGGTGCCTGTTGGCACTTGAAATCAAAGGTGTTCTTGTCACAATGGTTTTCTAGCTTATCAGCTAAAGGATTAAAGGCACAGGACACCCAGGAATTTATTTTTTCTAGGTTTTATCCTTGTATTGAAGAGGGTCTCATTCTGATCACAATGGTATTTCTGAAATCGTCCAAGACCCCAATGGAACGAAGATATGGCTCTTTGAGAATGCCTGTAATCTGAGGGCGAAAATTTGATGGACGAGTTGTCTCAGGCCTGTATTTCTCTTGATTCGCAGTCGCGGCACGAGAGCAAAACAGGATGAGAATATTGGTCGGAGAGGGAGTGAAGAACGACGACTCGGTTGAAAATCATCCATCCATTTAGCCGCTATTGAGATTGAAAATCAGGAAGGGGGCCGGGCCTGTGGTGGTGGCTGGAGGGGGTCGGGTCCGTGGTGGTCGCTTATATCTTGCTTTTTTTGGAGAAATTGAGATCTCGCATTTATACAGGAGGAGTCTTCTATACAACTACACGAAAATCTCAAAACTCATATCTGAGGGTGTACTCTGCCTTTGAGAAGTTTTCCGGCATTTCACATCTCCCAAAGTTTGCCCCAATAGTACACATTTTAGAGAGAAAGCAGGGAAATTGCTTCTCGACTACTCGTCTAATTACCAGGGAACGTTTCATCGCAGGTTTGGCGCGTGCGCGACGTTTCAATGAATAGATTGCAAACGGAGTTCACCTCAAAAGCGAAGCGATTTCGGGAAAAAAATTCGTCGGAAGCCATATCTATAAATAGCATTTGGGTCTGTGAATCTATAAATAGCATTTCGGTACGTTTTCAAAATTCGAGAGCAAAGTTTTTGTGCCACCAGATTGCAAGAATCAAACCCTTTTCACGGCGTTGTTACTAATCCCTGCGTTTTTGCGAAAGTTGGCTATTGTAATCAATAACTGAGAAACTGGAGTTACAATTCATTTCCGCAATAGCGTTCAGTCCGCAAAGTGTACGCTGATTGCGAAAGCGTGTTGCGGCGCGGCTGCTAGTATCCTCAGACAGGGATGTGTGACAGAAACAGCAAATCATACCATTGGGAACAGAGTTGCTCATCAAGAGTTGGTGTTTCTATGAGGACATCCCCGGGCTACAACCAGGATGCTTAGGTTTGTGCAGCGACAAAGATAAGATGCTAATTAAGTTTGAAATTTAGCTAGCACATTTGTAAAGAGCAATACCACCCCAGCGTAATAGTAGGAGCCACTCTGTGACAGAAACAGCAAATCATACCACTCTGCCAAGGGGAATGGTGATTGGGTAGAACAAATATGGACGACGTGCTGCATTGCTGCATCATCACTTCGTTTTATATCGCTTGGGACCTAATGGTGTCGTCCATCGGTTTGTGATTGATATGCCATTACATATTATAATCAAATCCTTAAATCCATCAAGACATTGCTCACAATAAAGAAATTCTCCTCCTCGTTTGTAGAATCCTACAAAGCAGTGACTCAGACACTCGTGGCGTCCAACGGGTGGTTGGCACGTCACCCTTGTGGCTTACCGGTCGCTGGGTGGTTTGACTGCAAGGGGCGGATCGACTGTCTGTCGACCGTTATGTGTCCGATCGACTGTCTGTCGACCGAGGTCCACAGACAGTCGACCACCCATCGACCGGTAGCATGGGATGACGTCACTTTGTCGTTTTCTCACCTTTGTGCGCGTATTGACGTGCAAAACTTCTGACCCCGTACCAGCTGCACCGCCAACTGTTCGGCGCCGAATTTTTCGTTTCGGTTGTCCTCGTGATTCTGAGGGATTAATTTCCCATTTCTTCCACGTCCGTTTTGAAATTTTTAAGTTTTCAATTCCTTTCTATATCCTGACTAGTTATTAAAACATGAAGCTTTTCTTTCGTTTATTAATTCGCTGAAGAATTTCTCCATTTTCGTTGATTTGTTGTTTGGAAGAAATTTCCGAATCTTTCCATGACCTTTTTGAATTTTTGGAGTTTCCGAATCTTGCCTTATACTGACTCGAATTCGAAACGGAAAGTTTTTTTTATTTCTTGATTCGGAGTCTGAAATTTAATTTTGGTTGATTTTTTGATGGAAAATCTCCGATTTTTTGCACGTCCTCTTTGAATTTTGGAGTTTCCGATTCTTTCCATATCTCAACTCGATATCAGAACGGGAATTTTTTTTTCATTTCTTGTTTCGTCTTTCCAATCTTCACATTTTGGTTGATTTCTTGAGAGTAAAGGAAAATTTCCGATTCCTTCCGCGTCCTTTTTGAAATTTTCGAATTTTCGATTGCTTTCTGTATCCTGACTCGCTATTAAAACATGACGTTTTTTTTCATTTCTTGATTCAGCGTTGAATTTCTCATTTTTGTTGATTTGTTGTTTTTGGAAAAATTTTCAGATGTCCGATTCTTTTTTATGATCATTTAAAGTTCGGAGTTTCCCATTCTTTCCTTATACTGACTCGAAATCGCAACGGAAAGTTCTTTCATTTCTTGATTCGTCTTTCCAATCATACCAGTTTGGTCGAATTCTTGCTCATGAAGAAGAATTTCCTTCCATCTCCTTTTTGAATTTCTGGGTTTCAGATTCTTTCCATATCCCGACTCGATATCGAAACAAGAACTTTTTTCGTTTCTTGATTTGGCGTCGAAATTCTAATTTTGGTTGATTTCTGGATCTTGAAATAAACTTTCCGATTTCTTCCATGTCCTCTCTGATTGCTAGGATTTTCTATCTCTTTCCACATCCTGACTCGATACGAAAGCAGAAAATTTTTCCTTTTTTTATTCGGCGTCAGATTCTTCTTTTTGGTTGATTTTCTGAAGAAAAAAATCGATTTTTTTGTCTTTTTACAATTCCGGAGTTTTTGTTTTATTGCGTGGAAAAATGAGTTACATGGCTTTTGTTTCTGATTTTTCATGTTGCGTTGCATTCTCATTTTTCCTGAATGCTTTTGATTACAAGTGAGACCCATTTGGAAAAACAACAGCAAATAAAATAAACTGATTGAAAGCTATTCAAAACATAAGGGATCTAATTCAGACCTCTTGCTGGGACGGATCCTGTGCGCCCGCCTTCTCGCCGTTTGCCAATCATGGCAGCCTCGGCATACGGTGTGCCGCGCACGCCGCGGCGGCGACCACGCAACATCGATAACGAGCAGGCCGATTGAGTGATCGACGGAGATCATGCAGAACAACTCACTATTGGCACACACACCTTAACTCCTTTTTGAGCAAAAACACTGGGGTATCTTCGTACTGACCTAAAACATTGAAGGATCATCCAAAGTAAGAAACCTTGGAGTGGGTAATATTCCGCCCTTTGTAGGCAATGTTTAAAAAAACGAAAGTTTGAATGAAAGAGCATAATAGTAAGTGATCTAAAAGGTTATCAACATTTATTATGATTGAGACGCGACATAATCGAATATTCAATTGCTCAATTCAAATCAGAAATGCTCTCACCCAGGGGATTCAACCCCTTGAAAAAAATCAAAGATTTTCTCACACCCGTGTCAGAAATGCTCTTTAAAATCATCGGGTTATCCTTGTTGAAAATGGGCGGAGGCCCTTCAGACCTGATCGAATGGAGAGATTCAAAAGATGGTTGGAATGGATTACATCGTGAATAAGCTCCGAACAACGATAAATATCCATGCCAAGATCATTTCGAACATCGGCATGGATAAAGCTTAGCTTTGGGTCTGAATTGCCCTGCACAAATAACAAAGCGCCTTAATTTCGATATGTGTGAAGGCATTACAAAGATTCCCTAGTGTTTTTGCTCAAAACGGAGTTTATATGTATGTGTCGGAAGCAGGCATGAGCAAAAAACTTTGAAACCGAAAAAACCGAAAAACGAAAAATTTTCGGTTTTGGATTCGAAAAATTCCAAAAAAACCGAAAAAATTGTCTTTTGAAGCGTCTTATTTTCGTAATTTTATGTCTTCGATGGCAAAAAACAAGGCAACGTTATCGAAAAGCTTCGAATAATGGCAGAATCATGTTTTCTTAGTAAAACAAAAGCATACACAATCAACGTATCAATGTGAGCAATTTCACCCTTGTTGCAGTGTTGAATCCTGACAAAATTGCAGCGCTGAACACCCTCTAAAAGTCTTATTGTGAACTTTTTGTTCAAACTGCGGTAATTCTCTGAACAATCATGTCCACGTTTTTTCGAGTTTTTCATCAAAACCCTGGGCTCAAATGTCGTCCTTAACTTTATGAAAAAAACCTAATTCGTAGAAGTTGAAAATCGTGGGCAAGTCACAGATCAAAACGGAACAAATGTTGCACAGAGACGAACATCAAGTGATCTCGTCGAGGTCAGCACTGACCAGTAGCTCAGTCTCTCGGCGCTATTGGACGTTAATGGCTGCGACGCAACCACACGCATTGAGTCGTGGTGTCTACACAGGGGTTAGGTTTAACCAATTTTGCTGGACGGAACTATACATGATGCCGCTCGCCCTAGAATGTTTTCATTCGCAGTTTTTTTTTGGTATGGATCGATAGAGGGAGCAGAAAAATTTAGCTTGGCTCCCGCTTAAAAACTATGGGCCTACAAAGAGCAATTCTCGACGTCTTTTTTATGAAAATCTTAAACGAAAACGAAATTCCTGACCTTGAAGCAGTGTTCGCATTATATTTCACTTTTGATGTCTCAACCGTTTACGGAAGGTCTGGTGCCCTATACAGCAAGGCATGCTTGAAGAGAACGAAAAAAAACCTTGTTTTTGTGCTAAAAGAGGGCCACTTTAGCTTGCGTTGACTTCTGAGCGTGGAGGAATCGATCGCTTCCAAGGATGTTACCTAAAGGGACATTAGGCGTTTCGGTGACCTCAGAACGCCTGTTTGCATCCGTTATTTTGCCGCTCCTGGCTTTCTACGGTTCTTTCGACACTGGGAGCCCAGGATCCTTCTCGCTTATCACTTCACTGTGGAAAGTCAACGAGGATGATCATCGTGAACGCTGCCTTTAGAGGGTCATTTTCAAGCAGGAGGTGTCGGCTTGAAAACGTCTTTTACCCAGGCCTTGAGACCCTCTACCATAAGAACGTGAGGGCAAGTTGCTGAGTTCCATATATGGGCTCTATCAACTTCAGCGCACCCACATTATCGTCATTTTTGCATTGCCTGAAGACATGCAGGCGGCTTACTTTGTGGTCGTGTGCGGAAGAAATTTCTTAATCGAATTCTCTACTTTTCATTAATTTTGAAGAAAATCAATAATCGATCGATTTTTGAGAAACGTTGGTAAAATGTGCACAGATCGACGGCAAACCTCCAGAAGCATTTATGCTCTAAGTTTTACGCCTGTGCGTTATCAGGTAAACGAAAAAAGTGGCGCCAATTCAGCTATCTTGGACTTCGACCAGAGCAAAAAATGGATTTCGGCAATTTGTCTTTGCGTTTTTTTTTCAATAATGGGTCCAAGGCTTCAGCTATGACACGTTTTCAAGCAGACACCCTCTGCTTCAAAATGACCCCATTGGCGCAGTTCTTAACGGTCACATGGGGGAACGAGAAACATTTACCGAAGCCGTCTCAATGACGAGCTCTACTGTGAAAAATCGCGGACCCTTTATGCTCCCGCTCACCATTGTTTGCAAAAACCATTCTGCACTACAAAACTTCGTGCAGTACGAACGAGAGGTCTGTTGAGAAGAACAGACCACTCAGGAAGATTAGCGACGGGCATATTTGGGCTTGGCAAGACTAGAAATTTTGTCACCATATCTAAAGCGCACCCTGTGGTAGTAAGTGAATGAAGTGTATGTGAATAAAGGGGTGCAATTGCTTCTCCCTCTCTTTGTTTGATTGTTTTTCATTCATATTTTTCTCGTTAGTGGTCACAGTATATGACAGTCAACTCGTAACATCAAATAATCAGAAGAAACATTCAAAAATTTGAAAAAACATTTTGAAAATTTGAAAATTTTGCTCTTTGAGTATATTCGAAAAAGCGAAGTTCGAGAATTTAGGCCGTTTTGATCAAGTACACTTTATCTGCCACAAGTTTCCGGGATATTTAGATGATCAACGAATTCGTGAGTCTCCGGCCATTTTTTCACATTTGGCGATTGTGTATTCTCCGCTTGCCCCAGTCTTTCGTATCATTACCATGGAAGTGGTGCGCTTATTGAAGCTAAATCATGAATTTCAAGAGTGGTATTTACTTTACAGAAAACAGTCGCTACGCGTCTATGATTGGTTTCTATGGTATGTACAAAATCAGGCACTGGGCGACCAACAGGACAAGCTAGTCTACTAGACATCGCTGCTGAAAAGAGCAATCGGGTGAGCCTTGTAAGCCAAATGCATTTCATTCAGTCTAGACTGACATTGCAATAATTTCTGAAATTTGCAGGAAAGACGTTTCCGGATACAGTTTCGAAGACGACTACGCTTCTCTGATGGCTTCATACGAACGCTCTTCTAAGATCTCGTCTTCCTTGAGGCTTGTATATTTTCACTCACGAAATGTATCTCGAGAGCGGCGTTTTTTCCTCGAAATTTCTCCCGGTTGGGAAGCTTTGAACGAAATTAGCCGAAGATTGTGGAAAATCGACTAATAAAATCTCAGATTCGTGATCAACGCCCCAAAAAAACCCTTGGGAGAATTGTAAGTAAAATCTGGAACATTTTCTAAAACGCTTCCAGAGCCCTCTACTCGGTATAAATATTCGCCCAACCGAAAAACCTAAACGCTGTAAGCCTGGACAAAGTATGGAAAATGCGCCTTCACCTAAATTTTGCTCAGGGGGGTAGCTTTGGACGCTGAACACATTTATGAGGCCCGTTTCCAAACTTTCGAAAGAATAATTCCCTTCTTGGAAGGTACAAAAAGCACAAAAAACGACCTTTTTGGGCTTATAACTTCTTGGAACCGGCAGCTCGGGCGGAATACTGCGCAGTTTTACTATTGACCCACTAGAGATACTAACGATACTAGTCGTTTTGGCAGATGTGTTTACCACTCTAAACACTTCCCTTGTTAGCAAATTTTAAAATGTGTGTGTGTGTGGTGTGGGTGTGGGTGTGGGTGTGAGTGGTGTGGGTGTGGGTGGTGTGGGTGTGGGTGGTGTGGGTGTGGGTGGTGTGGGTGTGGGTGGTGTGGGTGTGGGTGGTGTGGGTGTGGGTGGTGTGGGTGTGGGTGGTGTGGGTGTGGGTGGTGTGGGTGTGGGTGGTGTGGGTGTGGGTGGTGTGGGTGTGGGTGGTGTGGGTGTGGGTGGTGTGGGTGTGGGTGGTGTGGGTGTGGGTGGTGTGGGTGTGGGTGGTGTGGGTGTGGGTGGTGTGGGTGTGGGTGGTGTGGGTGTGGGTGGTGTGGGTGTGGGTGGTGTGGGTGTGGGTGGTGTGGGTGTGGGTGTGGGTGTGAGTGGTGTGAGTGTGGGTGGTGTGGGTGTGTTTGGTGTGGGTGTGGGTGGTGTGGGTGTGGGTGGTGTGGGTGGTGTGGGTGTGGGTGGTGTGGGTGGTGTGGGTGTGGGTGGTGTGGGTGGGTGTGGGTGTGGGTGGTGTGGGTGTGGGTGGTGTGGGTGTGGGTGGGTGTGGGTGTGGGTGGTGTGGGTGTGGGTGGTGTGGGTGTGGGTGGTGTGGGTGTGGGTGGTGTGGGTGTGGGTGGGTGTGGGTGTGGGTGGTGTGGGTGTGGGTGGTGTGGGTGTGGGTGGTGTGGGTGTGGTTGTGGGTGGTGTGGGTGTGGGTGGTGTGGGTGGTGTGGGTGTGGGTGTGGGTGTGGGTGTGGGTGGTGTGGGTGTGGGTGTGGAGTGTGGGTGGTGTGGGTGTGGGTGTGGGTGGTGTGAGAGTGTGGGTGGTGTGGGTGTGGGTGTGGGTGTGGGTGGTGTGGGTGGTGTGGGTGTGTGGGTGTGGGTGGTGTGGGTGTGGGTGGTGTGGGTGTGGGTGGTGTGGGTGTGGGTGGTGTGGGTGTGGGTGGTGTGGGTGTGGAGTGGTGTGGGTGTGGTTGTGGGTGGTGTGGGTGTGGGTGTGGGGTGTGGAGTGTGGGTTTGGGTGTGGGTGGTGTGGGTGTGGGTGTGGGTGTGGGTGTGGGTGTGGGTGTGGGTGTGGGTGTGGGTGTGGGTGTGGGTGTGGGTGTGGGGTGTGGGTGTGGGTGTGGGTGTGGGTGTGGGTGTGGGTGTGGGTGCGATTGTGAAGACATCATTATGATCAGCGTGGAATTTTCCCCAAGATGAGCAGAAAAACGAAAAATCGATGTCGGGGCTACTCAGACAAAAAGGAGCTCGACGCCCAGGCCAATTCGCGTCTTTTTCCCGAGATACGCGTTAAGCACGTGCTCGCCCTTGTGACACGAGCGCGTGCCTATAGCGGAAATAGGGGCGAGATCGTGTCTACCTCGTGGAAAGCACACATCAAAAAAGGAGCTCGACACCCACTACGTTCCGCCCACTTTCCGCAAGACACGCGTTAGGCACGTGGTCGCGCAATGCACTTTTCAAGGCCAAAGGCTGAAGAGAGTGTGCTTGCGTCGGAAGCGCAGACGAAGGGGGCAAGCAGCAGTGCCTCTCACTCGGGATCCTCATTTATCGACCCAGCAGTGATCGTGTTGGTAGCTGCGATGTTTTGACCTTCCATTGGTTTCATTCTCTACTCAAACTTCACTCTTCACTCTGTTCTTCATTTTTGCGCATCCCCTAATGATTGTATTTGTCTAAAAGTTTTTTTCTCTTTGCCATATTCCGTAAAAGGCCTAAACGAGTGCTTTTTAATCTTATCTGGTCTGATTTTTGTTTGATTTTGTGACTTTTTGCGTTTTAAAAATCCCTGATGAATAAGCATTCCCAACTTCCCAGGCTCGATTTTCCGAAGAGATGCTTTTTTTCATGGAAATAGACGATGTTTTGGTAATACTTGACGAATAAGTTTTTTTTTCATGATTTTCCAGATCCTGTTTTTTTTCGGACTATCCATTTTGCGAATTTAGGAAAGCGTCTCAATTTTATAAATAAAAGATTTTTCCAAATTTCAAATAATTTTCTCCGGGTTGAATACTGTTTTTTTGAGGAATTCCGAGGTGGCCTAAAAGTTTTCTGAGCTTTTACTGTTTATAGCCTTGAAAGAAGTGGGTGAAGTAGCTTTATCTGAATAATTGTAATCATTTTTCTTAATACTCATGTTCTTTTATGGTAGTATAATAACCTTTGTATACCCTAATGCTTGTGTTTTTCGAAGTCTCTTGTTCATTTTTTGTTTGAAAAATTGGTATTTTGTATTTATCGTAATTTGGGAGAATCCTGAGTAAATGTTTTTTTTTTTAAATTTCACAACAGATTTTTGTTTGATTTCCTGCTTTTTTTACGTTCTCAAAATCCTAGTTGAATATGCATTTTTTGATTCTCCAGGTTCATTTTGGATGTTTTTATCCTCTGAAAACGGACTTCGTTCTGAAGGTTCTAGCTGAATAGGTTTTTTTTTATTCTCCAGGTCCAGTTTTGCCAAATTTCTACGTCTGTAAGGGTCCGAAATTCGTGAATATTTTTTTAAACATCCGAGTATTTTTCTCTGAATAAATGCTGATTTTGTTCGGAAATGTTGGATTTCCCTAGCAGTTTGTCGGCGTTTTAATTTATTATATCTTTGGAAAGTTTGGGCAATGTAGCTTTATTCGAAAATTTTTAATCACGTGACATTGACTTCACACACTAGTTTTCGAAATAAATGACTATCATACAAAAAATCAATATGAGTGTTCTCCTTAATGCTCATGTCTTTGTATGAGAACGTTTTTTTCATAAACAAAATTTATATTGTATTCTTTAGTGATAGTATTTGTCGGAACCATCTTTCCAAAGGAGTGTTTTTGTATTTTTCATAAAATGTTGCAGTCCTTAATGATTTTTTTTTTATTTTTTAAGTCTGTTTTTTTTATTCATGTATTTTTGCGTTTTTCGTTGTTTTGCGTTTAATCATGGGCAATCGACGCTAGTTTTCGAAATACATGGCTTTTTGTCGTCCGATCACCCTTCCTTACGCAGGATTTCCAATGAATGTGTTTTTTATCTCTCGATGCTTAGAAGGATTTAAAGCTCTAAAAACCTCTTAAATTTCCCAAAGAATGCCTTTTCGAATTATGGGGTTGAATTGTTTTTGGAAATCAATGACATTTTCTCGATTGATTTTCTTTTTCACTATCACCTCGTCGACATACCAACTCAGGCGATTCTCGGCCCCGAGCCGCACCGAATAGGAATCGGAGCCGCCTGACAGTTTGACTCGTTCTCCTATTCTCCGGGCTACTGCTGTTGCTGTTCGGGCCAACAGGAATAGCCCGGACAGCAACAGCAGTGTCCCGGAAAAGAACAGGAGTGGCCCGGACAGCAACAGGAGCCGACTCGCAGATTGGAAAAACGAGCCGAACTGTCAGGCTGCTCGGGGCCGATAATCGCCTGTGAAGTGTGTGTGCTTCTTTCCTAAGCTTTCGGACTTTTGAATGTTTTTTTTTCGGAGATACGTCGTTTTGAAAGCCTCGAATGAGTATTCTTTCTAAGTCTCATGTTCAATTTTCATGTTTTTGTTCTCAAATGAGCGCATCCTATAATCGTATATTAATTTGCTCGTTCCCATTTTTCCTCTTTTCAAGTGGACAAATGTTTCTAGATTGTGGTGTTCTGAAGCCTCCGAAAATTTTCAGTAAAATTTTTTCGAATTAAGCTCATCTAAAAATTACAAAGCGAGTGTAGTTTCGAATTCTCAGGACTTGATAGGGTTTTTTTGCTTTTCTGAACTAAAGTGTTCTTCGATTCCTCAGGTTCGGATTCTTCTCCTACAGGCCATAAAACGGCCAAAGTCTCACCGTCGACTGCGTACCACGCGCTGCGCGACCGCACGCGCGTCGGAAGCAGACGAGTTTTGGCCGCCGCGCGACGAGTTTCGGCCGCCGCGCGGCGGCCGAAACGTCGCCGCGCGGCGGCCGAAACTCGCGTGGTACGCAGTCGACGGTGAGACTTTGGCCGTTTTATGGCCTGTATATGAGATTTTCAAAAGCTCGGAAACTTTAATCCAATATTTTTGTGATTGCTGAGGTGCAATGTTTTTTTGAGAACCAGTTGTCTTGTTCATCTGAGCCTTCAGAACAGGGTATTTTTATTGTTTTTCCACGCCTCATCTGTCAAGTTTTGCTATTTTTTCATAATTTAGGTCGTAAATTATGAGTATTTTGTGTGATTGCACTTAACAACCTGCGATTTCTATTTTTAGTTCCTTCTGAGTCACCTACCGTTTTGTCAGACCGCAGAAAAACAGGAATTAGGCGTAAAATGAGTCAATTGTGCAATTACACACAACACTCTAATTCACGGCTGAGCCGAAATAACCCCTCTCGAACAATTTTCCCCACATTTTTATTCTTTTCTCACGCCTCTTCTCTCATGTATTGCTATTTTGTCATGATTTTTATAATGGAATGTAAATTTCAGTGATTACAATGACGGGCCGTCCACGATCACCAGAATGGCCTAGGAGGAAACGAATCCGCCTAGCAGATTTGAGAGGTCTGAAGTTGGGACTCGGGAAGGACTTGGGGAAATGCGCTTACAAATTACAGTGTGCATAGCTTGCAGATATCGCCCCTGCCTTGCCACCACAAGTTGCCTTGCCACCAGAAGTTGTGGTAACAGACAACGACACAAGGGTGCGGAATCCCTTGGCAGAAGAGGAGGTGGTGAACGAAGTTGCGGTCAATTGGATACCCGTGGAGTACAACACTCCCGATCAAGGTTCGTCGTGTGTTAGAAAGTGCTGTTTTAGAAGTTTCTGTTTTTTTTTGCTTTATTGCTTTGTGTTCGTTTTAATTACAAAGACAAAGCAATAGAACAAAGTCATAGCCATCGTGTTGCTGCTTCGCTGGAGGTTTTTTACGTGGTGGGTCTTTAAAAAAACACCGAAATTCTTGGGTCGAAGGGGACGGGGCATGATGAACTCGGGGTACGGACTTAGTGCACCCAAAAGGGCTCGCCGCCGTTACTCGCGGACAGGCTGCCAGCTGTCACTACAGTATCGCAGCCCCGCCCTTTGCTGACCGCGGCCGCGCCTCCTGATCGCGTCGCCGCGCCCGCGGTGGGAGTTGCGGCAGCCGCGACCGACCGCCATGAGACGACGACCGACTTTCAGATTTGAATTCTTTCAAGATTCGCCAAATGCACCTGCAATGACAAATCGTTTTGAAATTGATGGAATTGGCTTTTTTTGAATTGGCCTTGAAATTGATGGAATCACGTTTGACTTTTTAAAATTGAGCAATCCCGATTCGAAGCTTATTAGCTTCCCAGTTGCGTCTGATCCTAACTGCTGTAAAAATCTGGGAACTCTAGAGCATTTTCTGAAAAGTTGAAAATTTTAATCTGTAGATCACATTTTAAATTTCCAATTCCATCAATTTCAAAACGATTTGTCATTTGGCGAATCTTGAAAAAATTCAAATCTGAAATTTACATTTCGAAAATTTGATGTTCATTTAAGCTTCCAAGATCCGGAGCCTGAGGCCAATGAATCTCCAGGCACAAATTCAGCAATATCAAGGAAGCCCCGTATTGGAGGCTCATGGCGGTCGGTCGTGGCTGCCGCCACTCTCACCGCGGGCGCGGCGACGCGATCAGGAGGCGCAGCCGCAGTCAGCGAAGGGCGGGGCTGCGATACTGTAGTGACAGCTGGCAGCCTGTCCGCGAGTAACGGCGGCGAGCCCTTTTGGGTGCACTAAGTCCGTACCCGAAGAACTCTCGTGCAATGCAACCCTGTTTTTAGAAATGAAGCGATGCGGGTGGTCTTCGATAGGTTTGATAAGATATGTTGGTTTATTTGCATGTAAAGGCTATCCAGTGGTGGATAGCCGATATTCTTAATAGACAACGACTGATAACGCTATCGGAAATCTTATAACAGAGGCAGCTTTTATTTCTAGGATTGAATTTTTGAAGGCCCCCTCCAACTAGATTTGAGCCAAGATTGACAATCGCTTGATAGCCTTGTCGGTTTCTTGCGTACCTTCCCCGTGGAGGCGTGCATTTTGACCCTCTTATTCATTATTCATACCTAATTGCAACTTTTCCGAACATCTGCGCACGCGCACTCCTATTTTATTTCCGCATATTTTCTACGACGGTCTGCGCACTCCCACTTGGACACCGTATTCTTTCTACGGCGTCCTCAGCACTCTCGCTTGGGTCCCAAATACTTTCTGCGGCGTCCCCGCACCCCACTTCGGTCACACAAACCTCTCCCGGCGTCCTGCGCACTCCCGCCGCGAGGGTAAATACTTTTCGCGGTGTCCGGCGCACGCTTTCTACTGCGTCTTGCACACTCACACCAAGTCCCCGCGCACTTTCTATGGCGTATTGCGCGCTTTAACTGAGGCCCCGCTACACTTAAATGACGTCATTTAGGGAAACAAGTAAGGCTACCGACAAATACCTAGGCGGTGCGAGAGGGGAGTATGAATGCATCGCTGTGGCCCAGAGGCATCGCTGTGGCGGGGCAGGAGGCGCGCGAGTGGCGGTAGGCGCGGGAGGTCGTGTTTTCATTCATACTCACCACTTTTTCCGCGCAGGCCGCTCTGGCAGAGCGAGAGGTTGGAAGTATGAATAGCCCCTAATAACTTCAATATTCACAGGTTTTACCTGAATCTCGGACAGACGGATTCAGAGCGCACTGCAGCGCTGGGCGTCTGGAAGCAAAGCCGGGTGAAATGTTCAGCATGCATCAGGCAGGCCATACAGCGCGCACTGTAGGTGATTTTGTTGGCTCACCTCAATTCTTTCTACCCCTTAATTCTGGAATTTTAGAGCCGATGTGCGCTTGTATAGAGAAGGTCCAAACAGGTTGCTGCCGCGAATCGTGAGTTTTCAAAGTAGTAAAAAGCGGAAAACAAATAATCAATAACTTGGAATTTTAGAAAAGAGGAGCTTCGACGAGACCGCGCATGATGAGCCGAATGAAGGTGGTCAATGAGCCGAATGAAGGTGGTCAAGAATGATATTTGTGTTTCGGACATTTGTTTTTGTACTTGTTTTTCGCTGATATCGTTGATACTCTGATATTTGTTATTTTTTCATACACCTCATTAATGGAATCTCCAATCGGTTACTGTTTCTATCTCGGTTACTGTTTTTTTTCCTACGGTGCTACGTGTTATGGAGAATCTCGTTATTGTGCATTTATGACAATTTTTGTGCAATTATTTGTTCTTCCAAATTATGAATGAAATCTGTAGAAATAATTTTGCTGGCAGGCGTAGACAGCAGTACAGTGGACCTGAAAAACTGAAAAGTTCCTTAGCGGTCGTAGATTAAACAAAATAAAAGAGAAAAATTGAAAAAAAAAACATTAAAATTCAAGTGGGGGCGGGTCCTTAGGCATAATTAAGTGGGCGGGGCTTGTAGTAGGCTGGGTGGTCTTCTATATTCGTGGGCTCGACGCCCAGTGTATAAAATTCGAAGGGGCTCGTCGCCCAGGCTTATCAGAATCAGCGACTTGTCTTAAGAGCGGCTTGTTACCCAGGCGCGAAGCAGCTGCTCGCCCACTACAGTCACTACCGCGCCCGCAGTAGCCACTACCGCGGGCGACAAAACTTCAAATTTTGGGCTCCACGGCCACTATCCCGCTGGCGACGCCGGCTTTTCGGCGGGGCGTGGAGCGGGTTTTTGTATGAGTAGAGTGTGCCCTTAAGGTCCAATCAATAGATATTTGCATATATGTGAATAAACATGTAGCATTTCTGATAAAGTAAGTCAGTCGATCAAAAAATAACCTGGAAAAAGTTTCCGAAGTTTTTGGCTTATTTCATTACAGCACCACAAATGGACTGAACTGAGGCTTTGATAAAGCAGTAACATATTTTTGCCGGTACAATGTGCATGTTAGGTCTTACTTCTTGTTATTTCGTTTTTTGGAAACTATTCGGTAATATCGTTCATCATCCGTCATGATGTTGTCTTGTTATCTAATATTTGGGTATTGACAGTCGTTATTTGAGATCAGGAGTTCTTATCCTACCCTCATTCTAAATTGTTAAAATGTTGATCAGCGATTAGGATAAAATTTCGTCTTTGTAAGTGTTTACCAGCATTTGAAAGATTTTCGCCGCAACGCGGCGGATTTGAAGAGCCAGCGGCATTCATCATTGAGGTCTACAGGTGTCCAACTGCCGGTCGACAGGTATCCATCTACAGGTGGACAAGCATCTAAGAAACGGTTGATGGGTGTCCTATAAACGGTCGACAGGTATCCAGCTACCGGTGAACAGGTATCCATCTGCCGGTCGACAGGTATGCCATAAACGGTCGACAGGTATCTAACTACCGGTCGACAGGTATCCAACTACCGGTCGACAGGTGTCCAACTAACGGTCGACTAGTGTCCAACTACCGGTCGTCGGGTGGTCGACGGACAACTCAAAAGGAGCGATGGACAACTTGAGGGGGGTGACAGACAACTCTAGGGGAGCAGTCCCGCCCCTTTTCAGCGGTCGTGGGGAAGCACGCTGTGAGGTGATTGCTTGTCGACCACCCGTTGGACGCCACGAGTGTCTGAGGACAAACACGTACACTCGATATGGATCCTAGTAATACTTTGCGTTAGCCCATTTAGAGGCAGTGCTCACGATGAAAAACGTTATCGACAAAACTGCAAGAATCGGTTTAGTTCAGAAACAACTGAAAAACTATGAAGGTAGCGCGGTGAAAAACGGGCTAGAATCAGAGTTTCTAGGGCTCAAAGAAGCCAGTTCGTGCACACGTGCACAGCGCCGACAACAAAGATCACAGCCTCATGCCGAGCAGTCAAAAATCGTCGACATTCAGAGGAAGAAATGAATGCAAATTTACCAATTAAAAACAGTTGAGCAGTGAAAGCAAGCATTTCAGTCAATGTTTTTGACTAGATGGGTACATGAATCCGAAGGTTAATTGATTGAAATTGAATTTCAAGATAGCTGATGTTCCTGCCATAAGAGGTCATCGATGCCGATGATGTGGAGTGGGCTCGTCCACCATCAGAAGACAAGAAAGTTCAGGCTCCAAATTAGTACCTTTTCGCGATTTTTTCATATAGGTCCTACTACTCGAACCTAGAAAATCGTTTAGAGAGGAAAAGACGAGAAGCATATTTGATCGCGACCACTGCCTTTAAAGTTGGCGCAAACTCGGTGCACCTATGTTGCAGCATATGGCACCGAGTTAGCGCCAACCTTTAATAGGGAACGCAAAGTATCACTAGGACACATGCCGACGTTACGATGTTAACATCGCGACAATTTCAGCCTAGACCAGTTTTTCTCATAACGGTCACAAAAACAATCAGCCATCAACTCACAGATACAGGCAGATGTTTTCTGCTGGTCGATTTATTTATTTCTTTATTTACTTATTGAGACTCTTGATCGCAACAATTCCATTATTGAACTTTTTTTGCGAAGAGCTCAGCAGCCTTCTTAGTGTTTCTCAAGACAAATGCGCTTTAATCCGATGCGAATTCTTTTGTTTTTCTTCCTCGAAAGCTCGCAATTTTATCAAACCAACTGGTTCGCGGTCTGCCTCGGTGACGTGGAGATTTTGTCGATTAGGCGTATTCCGAGTATTGCTCGCTCTAGTCGACGTTGCGCTGTTCGAAGTGCTAACGCAACTTCCTTGGTACAGGACCAGATTTCACAACCGTACAGGATAGCTGGTAGAATGCAGGAAATGATGGGTTTTCTCCTCAGGCCAATTCTTATGCAGGGAGAAAGTAGAAACTTGCGGTGCTTGAAGAAACTTTTCCGGCCAGCACTGATTCTTCTCCGGGTTTCTTTCAATGGACTTTGTGGATATGAGGGAACATGGCCAAGGTAGATATAGTTAGGTCCGAGGCTTATTTCTCCAAGAAAAAGAAACATTTAAATTCAAACCGCGGCGGGTAATTACCAGCCAGCCGCCTTTGAGATTTAAAACAGTTTAGATTTAAAGGCAGTGTTCGCGGAGAATCGTGAATGGAGAATTTTCTGCTGATTATGGGAGACCACGGGCCCACTGAGACGATTGTGCAAGAAAGAGCAGCGAAGAGTGACCGGAAACTGCATTCCTTTACCAAAACAGGATCGCTTTTGGGACGTTTCATTTTCGACAGCGGAAGCATTGGCCGGTTTTGAGGAGTGAACTACCCCATGTAATAAGAGTGATGCACCCAATCGACTATCATATGTCAGCGTTAATCCTTTAGATAACCAGCTGTTTACCGGCCGAAGGCTCTCAAAAGAAGTACTAGTCTGTTGGGCGGGCTGCAACAGTGGATCGACTGCAGCACACGTTTTTGACCCACTTCATTGCCAGTTTTCAGTGTTCTTTTTGACTTCTGATACGGAAACTGCCGAAAGCTCAGAATTCTGCGGAAAAATTACATTTGTTTCATTGCAAACACTGCCTTTAAATGTTTTTTTTTCTTGTGGGAACAAGCCTCGGACCTAACCATGTACCCTCTAAGGCGCTCAACCAGTTCATTGTTGATATGCAGTGTTATCTCGGGCGGCTGCTCTCCATCCCTTTGGTTTTTCCAAAGTTAATGCTCAGGCCGACTTCTTTCGGTTCTTCTGCGAGAATTTGAAAACTCTCCTATTTTCAGTTAAAAGCACTACATCGTCCACAAATGCAAGGTATGGTAGAAGTTTTTCCTTCTAACACAAGCAGAACCCTAGACTTGATCTATCCAGTTTGTTCAATACGCGTTGTAGAGTGAGAATCAAGAGAAGTGATGAAAGTGAACTGTCTTGCCAGATCCCTCGTTGTATATTGAGCTTGGCCTCATGATTTCCGACTTTCACTGCTACGCTTCCCTTTGCGTAAAAAAGCTGAATGGGTTTCATGATGTCGTTGTCGATCCCATATGGATCCAAAATACGCCAAATTGCTGGAAGTTCAACAGTGTCAAACGCTTTGTGAAAGTCTATGAACATCATGCACGCACAGGTGTTAAATTCGTACGCTTCTTCAAGTATATTGCTCACCGTGTGGATGTGATCGATGGTTGAAAAGTTTCTCCGGAAGCCAGCTTGTTGGAAAGGGGATGTCTTCCGAAAACGTAAGTTTCGAGGATTTCGTACGAATGAAAGATTCGGTCACACGGAGGGGTAAGGGGGTGGTCCCGATTGAATTCCACAGTACCGTGTCTAAGTGTCGGCGCTGCTTTGTCAGTGTCGGTGCTGCTTTTTCACCAATAGGGTTATTCCGGTATTCGACGACCTCAGTAGAACAATACTAACCTTATAAAGTTCGGCGCCTACCAGAACCTAGTGCACGTGAAACTCGTTTCCGGGAAGCGGCGGAATAACTCTCCATAGTGCTGGGTTGCTCGATTCCCTCTGCTTTTCTTCGGACTGATCCATCGTTGTTTTCGTCTCATTGGATTACAGCCATTTTGGTTGAATACTCGTTTCTTTTACTTTTTCTCACATAAGTTTAAATTTGTGTTAAAAAAATAAACAGATAAACAGTGCGTTTCATAAGTAATGAGGCACACTGTTTTCTCGAAATTCTCAAACTCATAATTCGTATGGAGAAGAACCTACTGTGTTTCTCGGCACCCGATTCCGTCCCCAAACGCGTCTCGACACGCTTTGCGGCCGCACGCTCCCGAGTCGGAGTAGTTTCCAGCGCCGCAGCCGCCGATCTGTTGACTCTAGGTGGATTTCGGAAGCTTGAAACTGAAAAAAAATTGGAGAAAACTGTATCAAAAGCCATATCGAGTCGGCTTTGGCGCTGGAAACTCGACTGACTCGAGCGCGTATGGCTGCAAAGCGTGTCCATACGCAATTGCGGACCGGAATTTGGTCCAGAGAAGCGCCGTAGTTAGGTATTCGTGTACGCGCCGTACACGTACTCTTACATAATCATAGCTTTCCTTGTAGTTTCTATCAAAAATACTCTTGAAGCTTTTTCTGATTTTACGCTGTTTTAAAATTATAAAGGCAATAAAGAAATAGGTGTTATTTTTGATGATAGCAGCGTTCCGGCCAGGGTGGGCTGTCGTTCGCCGGCGTCGTCGTCGTTGTGGACAGCTGCGGACAGACGGTGCAGGGAGCGGTGAGTTAGTGGCTGTGGCACGGAGGCGTTGCTGTCGTAGTTGGCGGTAGGCGAATACAGAGAGTAGGATGTCAAAGGGGCTAGTAGGCGCTCTTTATACGGCCAGTATTGGCGCGCGATCACCCTTTGTTATACTAACTTCACAATGCTAGCTCTCATTGAGGCATCGTCCATACGTGGCGAGAGCGTGCGATTACGCAAAATCGATGTTCATCAAGGGCACACGTTTTGCTTGCCGCTCACGCGCGCTCCCTCTCGCGCGCTCACGCTCGCTCGCTCTCGTGCGCCCACGCCAGCTCAAAGAAGGAAGCAGCGAATTTCAAGCTTACTGCTCAATTTTTTAAGTAAGTGGCACCAAGCCTTTTGCAAAACTATTGCCCTTGTACCCCATAACCCCACGGCAAAATACACAAACCATAGGAAATGGTCAGCCGTTGCGCCGATTCGAGCGATTGATCACCGGTCAAGAATTGTCAATCGAATCAAAACGAGGTGGGGTGTTCGCCAGTGCATAATTGCTGGCACGGGCTAGTCCAGCGTTGAGGAGCGTCGAGAGGCGCACAGCAGCGAGAACGCACGCTCTCGCCACGTATGGACAGAGCCTGACCGCCATTGGCATAGCAAATTTTTTTATCATCATTTTCGAATCACAGGAGTTATACAAGGCCGCGTCACTGTTCATTCATTTTTGCAGCGCTTTTTTCGTGGAACACTACGGGTTTTTTCACTAGGTGTGAAGAGCAATAAGGAAAAACTCAAAATAAGTAATTTTGCATCGTATTTAAAAATTAGAACGCCGTGGAATTCCTTTTTTTTCTGATCAAAAGCAAATTCCCTAACCCCCCTCCTTCATAAAGTTTCTTATCCTTCTTTCCGTGGCAGCTTGTGCCTACTGCGTCGTGAAAACGCGACTGCAAAAACCAAATAAAAACAACAAAAAACAAATTACCCAATTTTTTAATTCATTTGTTCGATCACCTTCCTCTTCTCAGCATCACTCAGAAAACCAAGCCGTTCGTGTTTTTTTCTTTTAACTTGCCCTATTTCCTTCTTGTAATTCATGTATATTTTCATATGAAATCATCAGTTTTTTTTCTCTTTTCAGTCCTTTGTCACATCGCCCATATAAAGGTCTCACTTATTTTTGTTCCTGTAGCCAATGAAGTTGTGTCCTTCACTACTCCTTTTCCGATGAACAATGATCACTTCTGGGCATCCTGAGCAGCAGCCGCCTTGTGGAGTTTCAGCGAAGTTGGCGGACCAACTAAGTCGGTATCCGGAGTCGTGTGGCCTACGACTTGCAGTGCAGCCTCCACACTGCCCTTCCCAGCTGATCTACATACTCCTACTTCTGGCTTTGCTGCTGTACATAGTAGCCCGATATTTTATATTCTATTATGGCATGTTGTTGGCTTGTCATTTTTTCTTTCCTATTGCCACATGACTATTATCCTGTTAACATAATTGTTTTTGTTTTAAAGCGCAATAGAGAATATATAAATAATAAATAAATAGCGTCAGAGTCGCTCGCCCAATCTTCAGTGATGTATTTATTAATCCCATTTACAGCAATTCACAGTTAATTAATGCTCCTTTTCAAAAATAAAGGTCAAGTGAATGTGTTGCGAGAAACTGGACACTCCATTGGAGAGAACGTTGCATAATCAGAGCACTCCATCGATTGTAGCGGCACACTTGTATGTTCTCAGGCTACATGTAAGACCAAGAATACTAGAGGAATACCGAGAATGCTGCAATCAGGGCGAAAACAAAGGGTATTTTGACAGTTGTCGAGTAGCACAATCAGCTTCCGCAGGCCCGTGTCAACCTCTAGCCATATTTTCCCAACGCGACTATCTGAAGGTGAATCAAGCAAATCGAAAACAATACCAGAGATACTAGAAGAATGTCTGCCCTGGCTGAGGGATATAAAAAAGCGACAGAAGTGCTCACTACTAAGAAGGATCTTGCCAATAAATTTGGTGAAGTCGTAATCCATGAACGTGCTCCCACCCTGATCGTTATCCATGGTGTCTATTCAGAGGGACTTGGTAATAATGAGGACGACTCCCACGACTTTCTTCAATTCTGACGTGATCTGAAGAACATGCCGTTCTTGTACCGAGGTCGTATTTTCGATACATGCTCAATGACGGTTTGAAGACCCAGTTGGCTCTATGGTAGCGTCTCAAAAGTCCTTGAGTTGAGCTGATTGATGCCAAATGTCTCAGAATATCTAAAAACTATTTCGATCCTCATTTGTGGCGCCATCGAAGTTGCTCAATACCTGCATCTGTTCCCCCTTCCCCCCTCCCACGCGGGGTCAAGCGACCCGTTGGACGGAATACGTTCTTTGCTGCGACTCCCTTACATTAGCGACAAAGCTTCGCGACCAACTCCCTAAGGTGTCGCTTTTACTTCCGCCGCCTAGCGGCGCGGCGAAGTGCAACCCTACAATATTGATCGTGCCGCGCCGCGTGGTCGATGTTGCAGAATTGCACTGTACCGCGCCGCTGGAAGTACAGGCCGTAAAACGGCCAATGTCTCACGGTCGACTGCGTACCACGCGCTGCGCGACCGCACGCGCGTAGAAAGCAGACGGGTTTTGGCCGCCGCGCGATGAGTTTTGACAGCCGCGGGACGTTTCGGACGCCGCGCGGCGGCCGAAACTCGTCGCGCGGCGGCCAAAACTCGTCTCTGCCGACGCACGTGCGGTCGCGCAGCGCGTGGTACGCAGTCGACGGTGAGACATTGGCCGTTTTATGGCCTGTACTAACGATCCCTAACATCGGCCTCGCCGAATTCAAGGTAGAGCCGCCCACTTTGCTGAAGATATGAATGCTCGCCAAAATCGCAATTGTCGAAAGAGCGAAAAAATGATTTTCGGGGGCCTTCCAGCGCCATATGTATACATTGCTGATACGGGCCGTAACTTGGCGGTTCGGTAAAAAGACCTGGTAGTTAAGTAGAGAAAAGCAAAGCCGCTCATGTTGACTGAGGAATAGAAAAATCGCCCGCTTTAAAAAGTGGTGCGAAAAGGCCGTTTTCTCCATATGCTCTTTTCATCCTTGGTTTTGACTTTTGAAAGGCGGAATTCGAATAGAAGGTCTATCTTCTAAGTGGTTATTAAAAACTACATTAGCTTGATTTTTTCTCGATTTTTTTCTGAGGTTTTCACATCACCATGTGAAAAGAGTGAGGTGAAAAATCTCAGAAAAAAAATTCAGAAAAAATCCAGCTAATGTAGTTTTTGATAGCCATTCAGCAGATAAATCTTGTGTTCGACTGCAGCTTTCTAGAAGTGAAATCAAGGCTGAAAAGGAAACTTGGAGAGAACGGCCTTTTTACACCACTTCTTCCAACGCGCAGCCTTTTCTATTTCTCACTCTACATGAGCGGCTTTGCTTTCTTGTATTTCATACCGTTCATACCTGGGTCTTGTTTTACCGAACCCCTGAGTTACGGTTCGTGAGAGCAACTTATAAGAAGCTGGAAGGCTCCCCAAAACCATTTTTTCGCTATTCGGACAATTGCAATTTTGGCGAGCATTCAAATCTTCAGCAAAGTGGGCGGGTCTACCCTGAATTCAGCGGTGCCGATGTTAGGGAGCTGGTCGCAAAGCTTTGTCGCGAATGGAGGGAGGTCACAGTAACGAACGTATTTTGTCCAACGGGTTGCTTGACCTTGCGCGGGAAGGGGGAACAGATGCAGTTATTGAGCAACTTCGGTGACGCCACAAATGAGTATTGACATTTTTGTCTGATATTCTAAGACATTAGGCAACAATTCAGCTCATCTAATAAATTTTGAGACGATACTGTAGAGCCAATCGGGTCTACAAACCGCCATTGAGCATGCATCGAAAATTCGACCACGGTACAAGAGCGGTATCTTTTTCAGATGACGTCAGAAGTGGGAGAAGTCTGGGAGTCGTCCACATTATTACTGAGTCCGTCGGAATAGACACCATGGAGGCGTAAAAATGTTCGATAATGATCAGGGTGAGGGCAAGTTCATGGATAACGTCTTTACCAAATTTATTGACAAGATCCTTCTTGGGAGTGAGTACTTCAGCCGCTTTTTTATGTCCCTCCGCCAGGGCAGACAATCTTCCAGTATTTCTGATAATGTTTTCGATTTGCTTTATTCACCTTCAGATGGTCGCGTCGGGAGAATCTGGCTAGAGGTTGACACGGACCTACGGAAGCTGATTGTGCTACTACACAACTGTCAACATACCCGCCGTTTTCGCCCTGCTTTCAGCATTCTCTGTATTCCTCCAGTATTCTTGGTCATACATGTAGCCTGAGAACATACAAAAGTGCCGATAAAATCGATGGAGTTCTCTGATTATGCAACTTTCTCTCCGATGGACTTCAACGGTCAGACGACTCGCGGCCAGGGTCAAGCTCATGCATCCTGTATGGCGCAGTAATTTTGAAGTAAGGCACTTAAGATCGTAATCGAATTCTGGCGTACTGTGATCTGGTTCTTGTTTTTCGTGTTCGGCCCAACCTCTGGTGATTAACCTGGCGTTTGAAGCTTTACACATCTTGAAGTCTTCGAACCTCCCTATTTCACAGTATATCATCTCCAACAGCAGTATGTGACGACTCAAAGAATAGGGGACGTCCTCTCTGCTTTTTGCATCAGATTCACCTCCTGGGGTGATACCTTCGAATCCGATTGGCAACACCGGAGTAGAACTCAGTGATATGGTTGCTTGCCAGAGCAACAGATGCGCCTTCGTAATAGACCTCACTGAAAGCTGGATAGCTGAGAGTTTTGATGCCAGCGGTAGTGTAATCGGTGTAACGATAAGCGTTGTCTTTGTCTCTTTGATGGGGTGTGCCCCTTTATGTGTCACCTCATCGTGATGAAGGGGTGAACATTGATGAACGAGATTCTTCTTGCGAAATGGCCAACGGCACAAACGGTCACGCAGTTCGCCGTAACATTAGTTTATCTAATGTGAGAACGGGCGGCTTCCGATAGCACCGGCTCTGCACTCAGGAGTAACTAGACCACAAACTTACTCCTACATTCGCTAATATTATGAAACCGACCCGAAATCGGGTATGCTCTCCCACAACGCCCGGAGATGCCTCTACCGAGGACGGACGAGGATCAGGACGGGGCGTCATTGGAAAACCCCACACCCAACGCGGACAGTGTTTAAACATATGCACGTATAATTGCCGAACAGTTGCGTCTGACACAGACCTCAGAACTCTCCTTCATCAGTCCAGAAGAATCAAAAACGATGTCGTCTGCTTGCAGGAAACGAAGGTCAAGGAATCGTACACGAGGAAGACTGACAAAGGAGAGCTGATAATAATGGGACAAAAGGTTACTGCGAAGAATAATGGAGGATTCGGCTTTCTCGTTCACCCAGGAGTTCAGCACATCGTCCACTCTCACGAAGTTTTGGGCCCCCGTATAGCAATCCTGCGATTGAAGACCGAAGACAAGACCATTATCAACTGTTATGCTCCTACCGATGTAGCCGAAGACGAGGAGAAGGATAGTTTCCACGCTGATTTGGAGGCGGCAATCAGGAAGGAGAAGTCTTGCTACGAATTCGTGTGCGGGAACCTCAAAGCCATTTTGGGCAACGAAAGCGACGGTAACTGGAGACTTGGCCCACATGGGGACGGGAACAGAAAGAGCAATGGCTATCGCGCTTTGGATCTGATGTCATCATGCAACTTGTTCCATGGAAACTCATTGTTTGAAAGGAAATTACACCGACGATGGACATGGGGAAGTCCCAATGGATTAACGCATTCGGAGCTGGACCATAATCTGGCTAATCGGAAGTGGAGCTTGATGGATGTCACTGTGGTGCCCTCCTTCGACTGCGGGTCTAATCACAGACTACTTCGGGCAAAGATCCGTCTCAACAAACGAGTCTTCAAAAGGGATACACATCGTCCTGCACCTGTTCGCTTTCCTCAGTACGACGAGGTTGCAATGGAAGCAGCTCTTGATGACTACCCTTGAAGACTGGTTGATAATCCTACGCCAGACTTTGAAGAGCTCGCTAAAGGTCTGCTTCAATGTGGAAAGGCTGCAATGGTAGCTCAACAGCCAGGAGAGGGAAGACTCGATTTCAAAGCTCGAGAACTTCTCAAACGTTGAGGTGAGTTAATCAGGGATCCAACCGCAGCACACGTGGAGAAGATCGTCATCAACAAGGCCTGCCGCATAGTAGTCAGGGAATCTCTCAGAGAACACCGGAGGAACAAGTTGGTATCGACCGCCGCTCAAAGAAAGAGTCTCAAACGCTGTCGAAATGATCTCACGGACTATCGTAATGTAACGACGTGCCTGAGGGACAAACATGGAACACCCAGAACTGCAAGATTGGATATGCGACGCATTGTTACGGAATTCTACACGGATCTCTATCGCTCAACTACGCCGGTTCCTAGATGTTCCTCTCCAACCGAAGTTCCAGTGCCACCTATTCTCTTATCCGAGGTTGCTAATGCCTTGCGGACGCTCAGGAAAGGAACAGCTCCTGGGCCTGATGGTATCTCTACAGATTTGCTGAGAGTGGGAGGCGAAGCCACGTGTATAATTCTTGCGAAGCATTTAAACTCTTACCTCGAAGCGGGATCCATACCAGATCAGTGGAAATGCTCGAAGACGGTTCTGATTTTCAAGAAGGGAGACAAGGAGGATATTGGGATCTACCGTCCTACTCAGAAGTTTTGAATCAAGTTAAATGTCACTTTAAAGTAAGTTACTTGAAGTCTTCAAGTAACTTACATTTATGTCACAAGTAACTAACTTAATGTCGCAAGTAACATACTTCGTAAAGTCGCAAGTAACTTACTTTTATCATACAAGTAACCTACTTTAAGCATACAAGTAACTTACTTTTAGCAGACAAGTAAACTACTTGGAGCATACAAGTAACTTACTTATATCATACAAGTAACTTACTTTTAGCATACAAGTAACTTACCTCTAGCATACAAGTAACTTACCTTTACCATACAAGTAACTTACTTTAAGCATACAGGTAACTTACTTTAAGCATACAAGTAACTTACTTCTAGCATACAAGTAAATTACTTTTATCATACAAGTAACTAACCTCTAGCATACAAGTAACTTACCTTTACCATACAAGTAACTTACCTTTACCATACAAGTAACTTACCTTTACCATACAAGTAACTTACTTTAAGCATACAAGTAACTTACTTTTAAGAAGCAGAAATGTTACCTCAAGGCAACATTTCACTTACTCCTGAGTTATATGTAGCTTGCTTTAGCCTTTCCAACTAAGCTGTTTCTAAACTTTGTGCCTATGTAACGGGTTACTTACATTCAGGTTCTCAAAACTTTGCAAGCGAACATGTAACTCAGTAGTAAGTCAGTAAGAGCTTTCAACAATAACATCAAAAACCTTGGCGGGAGAGAATTTTATGTATCAAAAGCCTTAAATACACCAAAAATCATAAAACGCTATGAAAATTATATACAACGCGTATAATGTACAATATTATACACAATATATTATACAACATGTTATGCACATACCCTCTATAAAACGTCAAAATTCACATCATTCGAGGCGCGAGCGGCACGCGCGTCGCCTCGGTCTCTGTCTGTCCTACGCTTTCTCACGGCCTCTAACCTCCTTTCCGCTATAGCCCGCGGAGGGACGAAGTGAATTTCGCCGTTTTATAGCCTATACATACGATATTATCTACAACATACACTATTATCAACATACACAAAAACACGGTATTTTATACAGCAGGTATACAATAATAGGTCTACTGGTAAACTGTGGAAGAAAAAGCAGGTCTTTGTGCTTTTCAAAGGCATCCGGCATCAGCTAGGAGAGTTGAATTGGGCTTCCTCAAGACTCCTTAATATAACAATAACGCTAACGGAATCGCTTTGGTAAAAAATGAAATGTCTTACAAGGGAATTACCCGACCTGGCTGTCAGAACTACCCATGAAACAAGGTTTTTCTGATCGACTGCCTCGTGTGTAGTCATAAAAATGCTATCCTAGCTGCCCGAGTAATAGTAAAAGAAGAAGTTATGAGCATAGAAGTTGCGAGCTCTGTAGGTTAAATAAAATTCATCATCCGTAAACTGTCTTGATCACACGAATTATCATAAACTTGACTCATATTCGGGTTCAGCGCCAAAAATAACCACCCCGCGAGAAGTTTGGACAAAAAAAGGTTTGAATTTTTTAAACTTTTTTCATTTATAATCCATATCTACTCGGCCGGCTGAGATAGGCTCTTTACAAGTTTCCGAAAGGTGATGTATTAGATAACCATGCCACATGTACAGTTCTGGCGGCCAGGTCTGGTCAATACCTGGTTAGAGAAAACTTTATCGGCAATATTTTGCCGATAATTTCCAGTAAATTGCTGGGTTGAACACTGTACTACTCCTGAATGACCTAGAGTTACGCGCGTACCGCGCGGGTGTGCCGCGTGAGTATAAATGCCCTAGCACGCCGCTCGCTCCATCATGGCTGATTCACTCGGAACTCTATGACAGTTTCAATCAACTACATCACCGCCCTATCATCATTTTCATTGCACGTCATCTTGTAAACATTCTAAATCATAATGCGCCGAAAACAGCTAAAACACGAACATAGAAATAACTGCGTGAACGGCAAAGCTGGGGCAATACTTTACCCCTTTCAACCAAAGCGGTGATATTGGAGTTATTCTCAATTTTCGCCCACACATAGAAAGTATTCGTACTCGAACACGGGAGAGAGCGTGTACGAAAAGCGGGCGCTACGTAATATTAAAGCGCAATATTGTCAATATACAATAAATTGGGGTGTTGGAGTTATTAATGTATGGGATGCCTTCATGTGGACCGTGGCGGAGATGATGTCCTTGTTGCAAACCGCGGCAAGGTTGGCCTCCTTGCTGCTGGCCGTGACAAGGATCATACCCCACACCGGTAAAGAAGGTGGCAGTCCAAATCCTTTCTCCGTTTGCAGAACAGGCTGTAGATAACGAGCGTTATAAGACCAGCATGCGTTGGCAGGATACGCTGACGTTGCCAGCAGCTCCTGCTCACAACGAGCGCTAGTATTCCATGTTTGCCCTAGAGTAATAACGCTATTCTGCCGATGTACTATGCCACGACTGTCTGAGCAAGCGATAGAGCAAAAACATGGTCTGACCAGAACCCCACCACCCGCGCACTCGACCGTGATCTGAAACTCAGTCACCAACGCGAACACACTTCTTCTTCTTCTTCTTCTTTGCAGCCACATTGACGGTTTTGTCATAGGTTGAGGAACTGGGCGACCAGTAACGGATTTGTCCATAAGTCCATTACGGTCAGCGTGGTAGGTCTCTCCGGACAGTTGAATAAATGTGCGGTATCGTGGCCGATGGTACCGCAGTCCGGGCACACATCAGATTTACTGCTGTCAATCCTGCTGACATAAGACAATAGCATTGTAGAGTGACCACAGCGTAATGATGCGAGCGTGCACCTGGCCCTTCTTCCGAGTTGAGCCTCGGATGTGCAGACTTGGGGCGGCACTACCCCCAATATGGGATTAATGACCGCCTTTTCCAGATGACACCGTACAAACTGAGTATGCTCCTCGCGCAATAGACGGAGTCGTCCTTGCTGTGAGTCGTGCCATCTCTGCAGATTGACTTTGCTGGGAGCATCGGCGAATGGCTTTCTGATCTTTCTTTCTCTGACGGGGTTTAGCACTCTCCAAGAGGGGTGATTTGGTTGTTTGACAATGTTGATGAAAAATTGTTGGGCCTGGAGCTCACAGTGCTCCCTTACTGGTAATAAGCGGGTCTCAGCATGCAAGTGATCGACCGGGGAACTTCTTGCACACCCGGTGGCGATTCGAAGAGCCGCATTCTGTATGCGTTGCATCTTAGTCCAAGAGGATTCCGAAACTAGATGCTGCCAAACTGGGGCGCCGTATTCCAGTGCAGGCTGGAGAATAGCCTTATACGTTGTAATAATGGTTTCTTTGCTACTACCCCATGTTGTACCGCCCAGGGCTCTAAGCACGTTAAGCTTCGCTTTAACGATAGCCTGCTTCTGTTCCGTGTTCTTATGGAATTTGAGCGATGGATCGAGTACGAGTCCGAGAAGTTTTGGGAAGCGGGCGGCAGGCAAACGATCTCCATTCCATACGACATACGGATGTGCGCTGTGTTCAGATGGGTCCGTTGTGAGTACGGATACCGATGACTTTGACGCAGAAATCTTCAGCATTTTGCGGTCGAAGAAGCTTTTCAGTGCGGTCAAGTACCCGTTAATCTTAGCGGCGGCCACATTTATGTCCCGATCACGACACAAGACAGTCATATCATCAGCGTAAGCGACCACCTTGATATCTTGGGGTGGGGCGGGCATATCTTCGAGGTACAGACTGAAGAGAGCAGGCGACAATACACCGCCCTGTGGGACTCCAGCTGCAATCGGAATGCTGTTTGAGACATGATTCTGGAACATCACTCTAGCCCGTCTTCCCTTAGTGAATGCAGCTATCCAGCGCTTTTGCCATGGCGGGATTGATGACTCCAGTAAGTTGTTTGATAAGATACCAAGATTCACTGTGTCGAAAGCCTTAGTGAGATCTAAGGCAACTGCTACAGTTCTTTCCGGCTTATACGCGTTGAAACCATCAATTGCATAGCTCGTAATTTCTAACAAAGCTGTCGTGGTGGAATGCATTTTTCTGAATCCATGCTGAAACACCTGTCTCTCGTTGTGCTCGGCCAGGTCTTTGACGATCAGCTTTTCAGCTACTTTAGCAAAAGAAGACAAAAAGCTAATGGGCCGATATCCCTTGACTGAAGCTTGGGGCTTGCCAGGCTTGGGCAGCGGAACGACGTTTGCCATCTTCCAATTCTGCGGGATAGTACACGACATGAACGAGGAGTTTATCACATCAGTGAGGAGCGGTAGTAAGTCAGCGGGTATCTTTTTCAAGACAGCAGGACATATCCCATCAGGACCAATAGCTCTAGAGTTCCGCATTTCCTTTATAATCTTCTCAATTTGCGTCGTAGTGAACGCTTCGGCCGTGCTCATAAGCGGGAGGTGGCACAGCTCTCTTACAGTCACTCTATTCTGCGGACCTCGTTTAGCACTGGTGATGAAAAAACTTTTCCCGAGCGCATAAGCGGCTTCCTTTCCTGATTTGAATACGCCGTTGTCGAATTCGATAGTGGAGACGGTGGCGGGTGAGCTTTTACCCGAAAGCTTCCGTAAAACCTTCCAAGTAGCTGCACTGTCCGTCTTAAAGTCCATCTGTCCGGTGAACTTCTCCCACTCTTCTTTCTTGTGTCTGTCCAAATCCTTTTTGATCTCAGTGTCCAGCTCAGCAACCACGGGGTCCAGATGATTAACCGCTCTCCTCGCATCTCTCGTTCTAATTTTGTCGGGATTTCCCTGTTGACATTTGGATAGAACGTCTTGACGCGACCGATAGGGATAGCCGCATTCATGGCCTTGCGGATTGCGTCAGATAGATGGCACTCCTTCTGGTGCACGCTTCCATTCCACGGGTAATCTGCCGATAGGCGAAGCGCAACTTCACTGAACAGGCGCCAGTCTGCTCGGCCTAAATTAAGATAAGACCGTTGGCGAACACCAGAAAAGGGAGCGAGAGAATTGGATAGATCGATGTGGACAAAGACAGGAACGTGGTCACTTGGCAGAGTAGTCGAGGTAGACCATGAGCAGCAGCTAGAAAGGTTGGACGAGACAAGAGATATGTCTGGGCTAGAAGATCGGCCGCTGGCAGGAGACGAGTGGGCTGATCATCGTTTAGAATGACCAGGTCGCACTCATCTGCCCATTCTTCGACGTCATTTCCTCTAACATCAGGACCGAGAGACGAGCAAAAGGTGTGAGCGTTGAAATCACCCGCGAAAACGACCGAGGATGAGAGGAGCAGTCGCTCAGCTGCTTGAGAAGTGGGATAGGATTGTAAGATGAAGGGCATGAAGTTGTAGGTGGAATGTATATGTTGAAAAGAGAAAGGGGTGTTTTTAGGGGAGATGGATTGGGAGGTACTCGAGAGTACCGTCCGTGGGGGTGCTGGGAATGAGGTGTGAGGGAAGTGAAGATAGAACGAAAGTAGAGACTCCACCCCCGAGAGATGACCTTGGAGCATGGTAAGAAGTATAGCCTGGGAGATTGGGATGAGGATAGGTAGGGGATGGAGAGAGCTTGGTTTCTTGAACCATGATCACGTCTGGATGGTAAGTACGATGCAAAGAGAGAGAGTTCAGAAAGCTTGGCACGAAGGCCGTTTAGATTGATATGCACAATGGAAAGGGGGCGATTTGAGATAGAGGAATCTGAGATGGAAGGTGAGGAGCATAACACACAACGAAAAGATGAGTTATGATGCCTCACAGAACTGAGACCCGAACAGGAGAGATGCACCCACCTTTGGCATCCGAAGCACTGGACGCTGGTATGTCTCCAGTTTACAACCTCTCCACACGTGGCGCATTGGTACTTCTGAGCGGGTCAAGGATTCCTCTCCACGCCGGCCCTTTGCAGGAGAATCCGAAGGAGAGTTGCGGCCGGCCAGCACCTCTCCCATGACAAAAACCCTCTTTGTGGAGGGGATGACGTCGGTTTGCACGGAGGCGATCTTCTTTCCTCCACACTGCCACGGCACGAACGTACGACATCTCGGCAGCACCTTTTGTCTACTTCGTAAAACCTGTGGCCAGCAAAAAAATTCAAAACCAAAAGAAAAAAACCGTGCTGAGCAAAGCCAGGGACCTTCACAGCCAGATCGATTTCTTATTTTTATCTACGGATTATACGCAAGAATAAAAAAAACCAAAAGCGTCCACAAAACCAACGGTGTGAATTGACATTTTTTCTCTCTTTTTATATACAACCACATCTGTCAACAGCGCTGAGCGCAGCACAATTTGGTGGGAATGCGTCAATGATAATCAGTTCAATGGACACACAGCGAAACTTGTAAACAGAAAATGCGAAAAAAAAACGAACAAATAAAGAGCATAATAAGAAAAATCAGAAACTCAATCAATAAAACAAAACGTGCAACAAGCCACAAATAACTCACCTTATCATAGCTAGCCTTGAAGAGATGAAACCTCGCTCTCATCTGTCAGGGGGTATATATTTCCATCATGTTCCTGGAAGAAGAAGACAATTACGAAATTCTTAACAATAATGACTGTTTGACACTTCTGGCTAATAAAACTCGAATTCGTAAGCAATGAAATGGCATTTTTCTACTTCTGCCCACACATTCACGACATAAAAAGTATAAAAAGGGTACTCTCGAGATTTCATTTCTCCAGCTCAAGTTCCAGTGAGAGATTGCACTCGAATATCAAGATAAATACAGCCACGAAACTCTTACAACACATGAGGACCTAGAGAACCCTGAGCCAGCAAACCACTCGAAATTGGTGCTATGTGGGAAAGGGGACAAAAAAGAAAATCCACAACCGGGCAAGATAAAAACCACAGTAACCCTGTAGATAAAGTACACATCTGTGTGGGAGAGCGGTCGTCCTTATCACGGCAGAAATAGATATGAAGCAGCAACCGCTTCAGTATATTGCTGAATGAAGTGATAAGGGTGGGTTACGGTGGTTCCTATCTTGCCCGGTTGTGGATTTTATTTTTTGTGGAAGGGGGGCACTATGGCGCGATGGACTTGGCCACGCCCATTTTACTGTGCCGCACTAAATTTGAGCACCTAACCGGGGTTTCCCTCCCCTGCCAGAATCAGGGGTCGTATTCGCCAACAACCCGCCGAGGGTAGTCGAAGGGAAGCGGAAGGGATGATACCGCGCGCGGCAGAGGAGCAGATCAACCCATCTTACACCATGTAAGATGGAAATGCAAACTGTGTTACGTATCGATATCACTGCAAAAAGATAAAGATTCCATCGTTAAGCGGCCATTCTTCAGCTATGCTGTTCGAAAAATTCCGGCGGTCGCGAGGGAAGCCAAGGGAGGCGAGAGGTGGCCGTGGAGCGCGCGTTTTGTACTGAAATTTCACCTCATTTACACTTCGACTACCCGGCGGGTACCCGGCGGGTTATTGGCGAATACGACCCCAGGAGTCATTGAGACAAGGAAAAGTGGGCGCGGCCAAGTGCGATACAACAGTGCCCCCCCCCTTCCCACATAGCACCTCGGAATTTAGGACAGGAAGAAAGCCCAAAGGTTGAGGTAGGGTGGAAAATTAATTAGAAAATGAGAATTAACGACAATGTTCTACACTTTCCAAATTCAGATGAATTTCTGCCGTAACTGGAGTTGCCATAGATCAGATTTATAATAAATTCAGACAATCGAAAAACCTCTCTAACCTTATAAACATTAACATTCTAAAAGCGATTTTTTTCGAAACCTGAGAAGACCTAGACACTTCATGAAAGCTTCACAAAGATTTACAGAACCTTCCGTAGTCTACAGAAAGTGTCCGTAAGCCTAAACAAATGTTCAAAAATGCCCTTCCAACACTAATTGCTGGCAAAACGATAAACGGTAAATCAAAGAATGAAAACTTTCAGAAAGTACACTCACCCGCAATCCAAACTTGTGGCTGAACTGGTCGAAAGAGGATCCCTCCCTCAGTCTACGCTTCTTAGGCGGTGATTCCCCACTTGCTTCAACTTCCTCTTCTACCTCCTCCTCTTCATCCTAAACAGTACCGTTGAAACCAGGGAAAGCTTTGACGGCTAGAAGAACGTCTACTCGGAGCTAGCGACGAATTGGCTGGTATACGCGGCGCATGAAAAAAACCTACGGTTAACTTGCTCCAGCGGCGACGCGGCCTTCTGCCGCGCGCGTCGCGTGTACCAGCCGAACTCGTCCGAGGTCCCTCCCTTTCTGTATTACACAAGCCTTACATGAGATTCGACAAAATTACTCAATCCTGTTTTTTTGTGAAGTTGGAGGCGGGATCTGGGTAAGTTACATCACAATCGCAGCGGAAGTTAGCCGTTAGGCCCCCGTCATAGTTGGTAGATCTACTGAGTCCCACCGTTTCGATACGCACCGAATTCATGGGAGACGGGTGCAAAAAATCAACCCACTGAGTCCGACTGCGACCGTCTGATGCCCACCGCAATCCCCCCGGTCGATACTGATGGTTTTCATGCGTACAAGGGCGGGGCCAATGCACCGACTGAGTCCCACTAAGTCCCACCGAAGTCATCCTCACCCCACCCGGTCGATATAGGTGTTTTTCACGTGATTTGGGTGCATTTTTTTAGGCCGACTGCGACCCGCCGAGTCCCGCCGCATCTCGACTCTCGTCGTCTGCGCTCTGCCCCACCTGCTGCTGATATGGAAATCAGATTCAGACATGTTGAAAACAAGAAAAATCAGCCACCAAACACGTTCCGATTCAAAGCTGAGGTGATAATCGTCACTATCATTTGCGTGTTTCGCAGAGGAGTTGGTTGGCGCTGGGGGCAACCGGACTCAGTGGGACTCAGCAGGTTTTTCCACCCCGGACTCATTCGGACTCAACAGGTTTTTCGACGAAGTCTGACCGGGGCCTTACTCGAGGCAACAGTGTGTTCTTGAGCGGACTCCCGTTATTATGACTGCGGGCTTGGGACGCGTCAGATGATGGATCTCTGCGGGACCTGTCAGTTGGCAACTTGCCACTTCCTCTCAGCTGAGTCGCTTTTAGAGGCAAAATGATTTTTTTCAATCTCAATTCAATTTCATCTTATTCAGCGAGAGATCCCGGCTTTCTTGAAGTTCGTCGATTTCCCACCATCAAGGCCAACCTTATGAACCTCTAATCACACATTTCGCCTAGCACCAGGCAAGGCCAGCTTCACTGGACAACCCCCCGGTCGCAGATGACCTCAGATTGATCAGACGACCCGCATGAACACCGGCACCACCATAAATGACATTATACAACACTATCTGATCAAATTTTCTCCTCTCCGCCAAAGTCATGAGCCCTAGTTTGGAACTCCAGAATGAATGATTCAAACTTCTATCGCATTTGAAGCCACTGGTCCTTATGAGTACCCTACGAGTGAAATTCCTCATCAACCCTCTTGAGCACCTATAATGACTTCAACTTCTACGGGTTGAACATCACTACGTTAGTGGTCTAGCGCGCTCTAGACACGCTGTAGATCATTTTATTGTTTTCTTTCTACAATATTCACTTCAAAAGGCACAGTTTCATCCCATCGAAGTATAACTTTGGCCCGAAAGTTAGCTTCGAGTGAAGCCTTCAAGGAGTTGTCGAAGAAATTGGTATTCTTTCGGATTAGAAGATCCACAATAGTGAAAAAGGTTTTCCAATGCAGCTACAGCTCAGACGAAAAATTCGGATCTCCCCCACTGTTTTTGGAGGGGGGGGAGGGAGGTTCGAAATCCCTTGCGCGCGAGGTCCCCCGCGAGTATTTTGGGGCGGGGTTCACATAGGAACAACCGGGGGAGTAGTATCGGAGCTCCCGAGGGTGCTGGCGATATCAGGATCATCAAGATGTTTGAACAAAGGTTTCAACAATGTTGCTGGTACAAAAGGCTTCTCACCTCACAGTGAGCCTCAGTCGGCTTTTCGTAGCCGGACCTGTAAGGTGGCCTCGAGTCACTTACCAGAGAATCCATCAGATGACGGAGGATAATTTTGGTTGCCGAGGGGAAGCGGGATCTCCCCACGGCGAAGAGGGGGGGGGTGTGGTTCTCAACTGTGGGTCCATATCCCCACGGTCCACAGTGAGGTGTGCATCACACCGTGGAACGTGGCGGTGGAACCACCACCTCCCCCCTCAGGTACTCAGGGGTGCGTTCCAAGAACATTCCCATAGCCAAAGATTCCCATGGAAACATAGCCACGGCCTCGTGGAAGTGATTCGCAGTTATAAATCGTACCCATGGGAAGCAAATTTGTCCATGGAGAGGCTATCTGTCCTCCCACGGCGTCATGGGAACATTCTTGGAACGCACCCCAGGACGACGGCCGGCGAACCTTTCCCAGCTGGCCCGCGGTCTCCGTCCTCCGGCCGCCCGCTTTTGGTTCGCCGGCCAGCTTCATGTCGATGGCCCGCCGACCTTTACCAGATGGCCCGCGATCATTAGTCGTATTATTTTTACGTCGAGCATGTCACCCCGGCCCTACGGCGGAGAAACGCCCTGGCTCGGTCCACCGCAGTCTGTGGTGAGGAACCACCCTCCCCGCGGATCACGGCGAACCCCCCCCCCCCCCACCCCCAGCCGTGGAGATATTCCTACCCCCTCAGCGGTCAAAAATAAGCTCGCCTCCGAAGAGCGACTCAAAGCCGCCTTCCAGGGCCGGCATTAGAATGCCGATTGAGGACTCTAGTGAGATGAGGCGCCTTTTATACCGGCTGTGCACGTGATAGCCACGTTACGACGTGATCAGTCGTGGTCACTATCAACTGTCTTTCCAACCGGCCGAATTGAAGAAGACGTGGCGTGTTTTGTGGTTCGCGGGCGAGCCAATATCCGCTCTGCGGTGCATCGCATGCAGCATGGTTCGCCGCTGGCCGGCACCCTCGAAATGTGGGGCGCCGGCCGTCATTTTCGGCATAGAGGTTCGCCGGCCGTCGCCCTCAGTACCTGAGCCGTGGGTATGAAAAAAGGGGTCACCCCAATAGTGAACACATACTGTGCTTATCTGGGCCAAATCCCGGTCTGCAATTGCGTCTCGACACGCTTTGCGGCCGCACGCTCCCGAGTCAGAAGAGCTTCCAGCGCCGCGGCCGCCTATCTGCTGACTCTAGGTGGGTCTTGGAAACTGGATTCTAAGAAAAATTGGAGAAAATTGTATAAAAAAACCACATCGAGTCGGCTTTGACGCTGGAAACCCGACTGGCTCGAGTGCGTGCGGCCGCAAGGCGTGTCGAGACGCAATTGCGGACCGGAATTCGGCCCGGATAAGCACAGTATGTGTTCACTACTCCCAGTTCAAAAACCTCGCGTTCTCCGCCTTTCCTAGATCCAACAAATCCAATTTCATGTGGTGAATCGAACAGAACAACCCGAGAGGCGGTGAGCAACTCTGCCGTTCATCGAGGAAGGCCGACAGGCACCAGTGCTGCTAACCTGACTCCTAGGGGGGGGGGCAAGGCGAATTCCGGAGGACCGAAAAAGCCGGTTGCTTAGAAGGTTTGCGGTATAGGTTGATTTGTCTGCAACTCTAGGCCAATGGCCAGTCAGATTTCGGCTAATTTTTCGACTTCTGCTATAAAGAGCGCGGTCTGGAGTAGCAGCCAAAGAAAAACACTGCTTGTTGTAGTCTCCGACCTGATGCATGTCATGCCCTACATAACCAACCGAAGGAACTCGAGTGTTGCACACTATGAGGATCATGACGTGGAATTAGTTTCAAGCGGGTCATGTTAGGACATTTCAACACAAATTCAGTCATTCGATGAACTTTAAAGATAAGCAGAGGGCTTTTCCTTCTAAAAAAAAGTTAATCTGAGCACTCAAATAGTGCCCGCTTGAAACAAATTCTTTGCAGTGATTTTCATGCAGTCCGTTCCAAAATTATATGGACACCTGAATTTTTGCTCTACTTCTCGCAGCTTTAAAGCTAGACTACTATAGCGTATATCATTAGATAGATTCCTTGGTAAAAATATATACGTGGACCAAATTTCAGCGCATCTGATTTTCTCTGTAAAGTTTAACGCTTGATTTTGCTCAAAACTGTCATTTTTCGCCGTCCCATAATTATAGGGACACCAAATTTTTCTCTGATTTCTCCAGTTTTTTCCGCCCTCCACGACTCAGGAATGTCGAACCGTGCGATTTCTCGCCAAACTGTGAAGCAAGTCTGTCATGTCTCTGCACACCTATAGATCTGCTGCACACACGGGAAGGCCAAAACAGACCTATGAGCGTGAAAGAAGACTTTTTACGCGAGAAGCTTCGAATTCAACGGCATCACTCCGTCAGATACAACCTCGCTCAAAACTTTCTGTAGGTCATAACACGATCCATCGCATCACTGTCACCTCGGGATGCCTGCGCCCCGCGAAGATGAAGCCGGTTCAGAGAATGACCGTTTCTCACAAGATGAAACGACTCGAGTTCTCAGAACCTTTTCGTTTACTTGCTTTCGACTTTGAAAACAACTTTCTGCTTGTCGCCGTGACTAATCATGAAAAAGTTGTTCACTTGTGTACTGTGCTTCTCTGGGCCAAATTACGGTCCGCAATTGCGTCTCGACACGTTTTGCGGCCGCATACGCCCAAATCAGTCGAGTTCCCAGCGCTAAAACCCACTAGATGTGGCTCTTTTATACAGTTTTCTCCAATTTTTTTAGTTTCCAGATTCCAAAACCCACCTAGAGTCAACAGATCGGCGGCTGAGGCGCTGAAAACTCTTCCGACTCAGGAGCGTGCGGCCGCAAAGCGTGTCGAGACGCAATCGCGGACCGGAATTTGGCACAGAGAAGCACAGTATAACAACTTGAGGCTCACCCACTTGTCAACAACAATTGCCGCTACTGTAAGAACAACTCTATAAAAAGATACAGAGGTACCGGGGTGAGGGCCCGCGGACCAGCTGTGCCCTCACCGCGGACCGCGGCCAAAACCGACCCCCAAGCCGGGAGATTCCCACCATCCCCCAGCAGTCAAAAATATGCTGGCCTCCGGAGAGTGGCCCGAAGTCACCTTCCAGGGCCGACAATTTTTTTAAATTCCAAACTTTTTACGACCCCCTCCGCGGGACGAAAAAATGATTTAATTTTTTTGAGTGGCAAATTTACCTCATTTTGCCTCACCACGTGGTTTGGAGACGGATCCTATTTTTCTCCAAAACTTTTACGACCCCCCACTTTTAATTCTTTTTTCGAAAATTTTCAAAAGAAAAACTTTACGACCCCCGTTGTGCCGGGTCACAACGGTGCTCAACCCTGCAGGGGGGTCATAGAAATGAGTAAGAATAAAAAAGTCACGAAGAGTAGAAATTAAGGAATTCAAATGAGAAAGGAACCTTTCACCTACTTGGTATGACCGGCTTTTAGTCCTACACCGTTGAACTCCGCCTTCTTCTCCTTGTTGTTTTGAGTTGCACCGACAGCTTTCCGTGGCGAGGTCTTCTTCTTGGTTTTCGTAACCATTTCGGTGACTGAAAACAGCTATTCCAACTTTTGAAAGTGTTACGGCACACATATGCGTTTCTAACCACAAAGTTCATTACTACATAGTACAGGCTAAAAATCTGAATGGACGCATGTCATGGGAGGAATTAACCTACACTACGAGCTGTTTCCAGCTTGAAAGTGCCTTTTGGTCCACTTATAGTCACTTTGAGAACCAACGCTTATGGTTTCCCTAGGCAACATGGGAAAATCCCTTCTTACTCTCAGGAAGCACTTTTTCAAACCAAAATTGAGCCGTGAAAGTTTATGTTCGGACAAAACTGGAGGAAAAATCCATTGTAGGACAAACTTGCATTTCCGGCTAAAAATTTTGAAGAAGAAGAAGGCATTTCCGGCTAAAAATTGCCAAAAAATTATTTGTTCGTATTGCGATTTCGCGCTTGATTTCCGATTTGAAAATATTTTTAATGCCGTTATGTCTCAAAAACCAGCTTCACGACATTGCCCACTCGCGTGCGTACGCGTCGCGGTCAGGTAGCGCCGGCTGCAGACTTTGTCACATATCATACGGCGATCCCCCAATTTCCGGCCAGTTGCAATTACGTTACAATTAGTAATCTCCCTTTTCATCAATATCCAAGTTCGGAACAGTCGCGTGTAGATACCAGTCCACAGGAATCGTATAAGATCGAAAAATGATCCGCGAAACAAAGAGATTTTCTGAGAGTTATGAAAATCTTGTTCACAAAAGGATGATTTCATTCATACAATCTTCAAACCTTTGTATACAGACATCCTTTTTCAACGGCAAAAAAAAGTATCTTAGGTAAAGTACCGTCGACATATGTCAACAGTTATCCCCCAACAGCTATACTGCGCTTCTCTGGGCCAAATTCCGGTCCGCAATCGCGTCTCGATACGCTTTGCGGCCGTGCGATTTCGAGTCGGAGAAGTTTCCAGAGCCGCAGCCGTCGATCTGCTGACTCTAGGTGGGTTTTAGAAACTGGAATCTAAACGAATTCGTAGAAAGCTATCAAAAAGCCATACCGAGTCGACTTTGGCGCTGAAAACTCGACTAACTCGAGCGCGTGCGGCCGCTAAGCGTGTCGAAACGCAATTGCGGACTGGAATCAGACACAGAGAAACGCAGTACAACGAAAATCAACACCGCCTGCTAATTTATGAATACGCCAAAAAAAGCAATCTTCGACATTTCTGGGTAACAAAACGTTTCCTGACCGAAATCAACCTGGGCGGGAAGTCATACGCCGAAAAATAGAGGCTGTCGCAAGATATGTGCCTAAGTCCGCAGCCATGCAGCCGGCGCTATTTAATTTACGCGAAAGACTACGGTAGTCCAGCATCCCTTTTGATCAGTAAGAGCGTGCTTATCTGAAGAACTTTGCGTTTCGTTCAAAAAAAAGAAGTAGGACTTGAATTAAAAATCATAAAATAATTTTTAAAAAAAGTTGATAGAAAAAAATTAGCAGATTTAGCGAATGTTGTAATGGAAATACTGGCATTTTCCAAAAAGGCACATTTGAAGAATTGGAGAGGAAATAACATGGAATAGAGAGGAACGCGGAAAACTTTTTCATTACCGCCAATATAATTTTTGGTAGGCAAAAGTGCAACTGGGCCGACAAATGCGTTCCATAACTATTCAACAATAAAAACAAATAGCAACTGACAATTTACACAATTTAGCAAATAGTCTCAGATTTAATGAAGAAAACTAATTAACTAACAATATCAGAATTTTTTTGAAATATGAATAATTGCGATGACTGATGGGAAAATGTGTTCGCGAAACAATAAACCTCGGGCGTGGCAGAAGGACAAAATCGATTCTGAGGTGGCGTTCGGCCAGCCCGGCCGACGTCATCCTGGTCGAGCTCACAGAAAATCAGTTGGAGAACTACATTTCAAACATTTCAAGGACGGAACACCATTACGAGAACGGGAACGGAAGGTGTTGACTTGACTTGCCTGCGTATTCAGCGCGATAGCACACCATCACATACGCAGCCAAATACACGGCTGAGTGTCTGGGGAATTGTAAGTTAAATGCGAGGTTTCGCTTGGAAATTCAAGTTACTTGCGAGATTCGGAAGTCGCAAGTATCATATTTTTGACCGTGTAAGTTACTTGCGAGTCTCAAACCCACAAGTAACTTAAAAAAATGAGATAAGCCACAAGTAACTTGATTTTGGCCGGATATCTCGCAAGTAACTTGATTCGAAACTTCTGAGTATTGCCCTGCTGTCGATCCCGTATAAAGTCTTCACTAAGATAAACCTCAATCGTCTGGAGGCCACAGTTGACGCTTACCAACCCGTAGAGCAGGCAGGATTCAGGAAGGGTTTTTGTTGCATGGATCACATCCACACCGTGTCTCAATTAATCGAACGATGCCGTGAATACAAACTGCCGTTGTGCCTGACGTTCGTTGATAACGAAAAAGCATTCGATTCGGTGGAGACAAACGCTGTCCTAAACGCCTTATTGCATGCCGGAGTGAATTCTGCATACGTGAACGTTCTGGAGCTGTGCAATACAGGAAGATCAACAACGGTGCAGTTATTCGAAAGGAAGCTACGCATTCCAATCGAGAATGATGTCCGGCAAGGTGACTCAATATCGCCGAAGCTCTTCACGACTGCTCTACAGCACGCGATGAGCAAACTTTATTGGAATGAGAGAGGTTTGAACATCGATGGGAAGAAGTTGTCCAATCTAAGGTTCGCGGACGATATTGTGCTTATCAGTGGCAGCACTCAAGATATGAACGAAATGCTGAATGAGTTGAATAGCGTGGGCAGCGCGATTGAATTGACAATGAACATGGGGAAGACTCAGACGATGACCAACCGATGGTGCGACGGCGGACCAATCTACCTGGAAGGAAACGAAGTGGGTCGAGTTGATAGCTATGTCTACCTAGGACGAGAACTCAATATGGAGAACAATCTGTCGAAGGAGATTGACCGACGAAGAAGATCAGCGTGGGCAGCGATGAGCACAATCCGAGAAGTGACCAGCGAGATTCAGGACAGCAAGCTGCGCGCTCACCTGTTTGACTCTACGGTACTACCTGCATTATGCTATGGTACCGAGACGTGGGCTCACACCAAGGAAACTTCTGTTGCCCTGAGAACAACACACAGGGCATCAGAAAGGTGCCTATTGGGAACAAATCGTCGAAAACAATGGCAAGAAGGGCTGAGCAGCTGCGAACTCCGAAAGCAGTCTGGCATACGAGACGCAGTATCCCATAATGAGTCTGCGAAGCACAGATGGGCAGGACATGTGCTGCGAAAAGTCGACGATAGGTGGAGTACCAGGATCACATACTGGTACCCTCGCGACGTCAAAAGGACTCTAGGACGACCTGCGACGCGTTGGGCGACAATTTCAACAAGTCATTCAAACAAAAAGGCTTACCATACTGGATGACTGTTGCTCTTTCTAGGGAAACCTGGAGCGAATGTGGTCCACACCGAGAAGACTGCCGATGAAGATGGACCATCAAGGTATCAAGGTAAGGATGGGGTGTGACTCCTCATCTGTTTTCTGGCTTCATGTTTTGGGACTCCGAAATTGATAGCGCTTCATAGTTTTGCGACGTCGGTCTATCAAAGACCCTACATGTCTTAAAATCATAACGCAATAGATGCTCAAGTTTTGGGGATCCAAAATAGGTATAGTACTAATTGAGAAGCTCTTTGGTCACACTTTCGTCGCATAAGTTCAAGGGATTCTTCATTTTCAAAACGTCACTCAATAATCTTTCTGCAACATTTGCCATTTCGCCGCCGTTGTTTCTCATGTGGCCGAAAAAGCGCCAGCTAGGCTAACCATCTACCATGAAACGTTCTTCATATTGTAGTTCCTCTGTAAAAGATTTCAGCAGAATAGTGTGTGGCTCATGTGATGAAGAATTAGAAACGTGCGCCCATCGAGGAGTATCCACTCACCTGCCCTCACATTTCCATCAAATGTTGTCTACTTATCTTCCATGCGCTGAAATTTTGCGTGAATGCCGCTTATGTGCCCTGTCACCAAAGATTCACCATCGGCAGACAGGGCCGTCACCCTTCTTATGGCAAACGCGAAGAGCTTGCGAGAAAGACCATTCTGCATGTTTGCTCATGAATCCTTCTCAATGAGAGAGTTCTTGAATGCGGCGACGATGTCTTCGGACTTCTAGCTTTCTGTTTCTACTAAAGATAAGCGGAAAGTTAAGGGTGTGTGTGAGGATGAGATGATTCCTTTCAGGAATACAATCCGTTTTCGATCGGTGTCGGAAGTGCCATTGGTCAACAGAGGGAAGGCGAGGTAGTTTCTCAATAAACGTTTCAGCAAATCAAACTTCATAAGCTGTGCAGAATTCTCGACAATACGCTTCTCAGATGTGGGATCATAAAGCGATTCAGAAGGCATCGCATCGGACTTTATTGACATCACAATAAGAGGCAATTGTTTAGCGAACGCTAGACCTTCCGTGGCAGCGACGAGATAGAATCGGAAGCTTAGTTTGAAGTCATCGTTCTTGCTAAGAAAATTTGTATAATTCGGATTAAAACATGATATTGACACGGTTTTCTGCGTGAAAGCCGCCTCACTCCTCGTGAAACTTATCCGAAGCTTTAGAATCCTCAGCATTGCGAGTTCTTTCTCGTCTATCACTCCTAGGCCCTAGAAAGTTGTCGCAAGCTTCAGCATTTGAGCTCTCATTATGTAAACATCCTCAAATTGTTCCCACTCCTTTTCTTGGTACCCTTCGCATCTGCAAAAAAGCCTGCAAATACTTTGTGCAACAGGTCGAAGCCCTTCATGCGTCTTCTGTGGCAGACCGTGACCAGAAATACGGAGTCGGTAGCGGAACTTGAACTATAGCTGACTCATCTAGAGCTTTGCCCTGTTTGGTTCACATAACATATACATACCTTCGGAAGCTGAAGATCTCACAAGGGACCACTTCGAACATAAAATGGAGTTTTGAAAAACGGTCTTTTGGGGGTTAAAAACGGTCTTCTGGGGGTTGTAGAGGAGTTAAAAAGGAACAATTTGAGATTTTAAAATTTCACTCAGTCCTCACGGGTAGATCAAAAACGATCAAAAAAGGAATGAAACCAGAACGTTGGATTGGGAGGACGTAGCACAAATGTGAGCTATACAGTGGCCTTGAAATCATCTGAAAAGGTTCTCCTAAAAGTTTGAAGATGAAATCTAGCTAGGTTCTCGAGTTATGACTTATTCATTGACCCCCTGAACAATGCTCGTTGCATTCAAACCACCGATCACTGCAATGTGATAGTCGGGGTGAGCTAGCAGCACACCATGGCTCAGTCGGTTAGGCGTTGGATTACGAAGCAATTGAAAGAAGGTTCGAATACTGTGGGTTCACTACTGCATTATGGCTGGTAGTAATGACATTTCTATGTGTTTACCTTACTTGTTTTGAGTTTTATCAGTGTCTCTTGTTTTTTATACCTCTTTTCTTATATCGCAGAGGTAACGTGATAAAAACGGAGAACGGTTCACATCAATGTTAGAAACTATAGAAATTCCGAGGTTTCGACAATTGCTAGAATATCGAGAATACCCTTACCCTTCTCCCCACATACGTTACAGAAAAACCGTCCTTAATTCGGAGAAACACTTTAGGGGACTTATTTTGATATATGGCACTGGAAAAAAGTTCGGACAAAATGAAACTTCGTGGACTTGTTCCTTGATCAATGATCAATCTTTTTAGAAATAATTGTTGCAAACAGAAGTGGGTTAACCTAAACTATAAAATCCATTGGAGCAACCTAATACTTTAGCGCATGGCTCGAAGGCTCAAGAAAAGTGTTTCGTTATCAATTTCGAGATTTGGAGTAGAACAGAACCACTCTTCTGAAAACGCATCTTACAAGATAACTACTTTTATTCAGCCTGGCCATTCTGGTTTAAATGTGGCTTTTTTGGTGCCATTTGGACGTAGAATCCGATTATGCTCTCCGCAGCTCCTCTGGAAAATAGAGAAGCTTTTATGAAAAGAAGTTATAGTCGTTTTTCCAAGCCTCGCGACAAGGCAAAGGTACCCATCAAGGAATTTTTAGGGTGGTTTGGAGAAAATTTTCGGATTCGGCTCAAAACTTGTATGTAGGGGTAATCTAGGGTGCTGAACACGAATCTAGAGATCGTTTTCCGAAATTCTGAGGTTTACTGTAGTTTACGGTAGTTGTCATGACATAGAGGGCCTAAACCTACCTTAATAATTTGAAAATTGACAAGTGAACATCAAATTCGTATTCAGCACCCCGAATAACCCCTGTTCAGAAATTTTGAGTCAATTCTGAGACTTTCACCCAACTACCGTATACCCACCGTAATCTACCGTAATCTGTCGAAAATCGATAAACTGACCTCAGATTCGTTATGAGCACTATAAATAACCTGCGAAAGCGAAGTTTGAGTCCTAAATTTTTTCTCGACCTTTGGAGCCCCATGAGGCTCAAGGCCTTTTTGGGGGGTTCAGAGATCGAAATATTTTTTCGCCCAAAATCAGCCCCAGGGGGTAATTTGGGACGCTGAACACGAATATAGGGTCCGTTTCCTGCTTTTCAGCGGATTTCGTCAGGTTAGGGTGCATTGAATGGCATTTTTCCTACCGCAACCCATTGTTTTGGTGGTTTTTGATCTACCCGTGAGGACTGAGTGAAATTTTAAAATCTTAATTTGTTTAATTTTACGCCCTCTACAACTCTCAAAAGATCGTTTTTTAAAACTCCATTTTATGTTCGAAGGTGTCCCTTGTCAGAGGAGGAAAAATATTTCGAAAAATAACACACGAATGCCGTGTCTCGCTTCAAAACTTTAGGAGGATAGCACACAATATCTTCGTCATCATTTATAACCCTATCACTCAAAGATTCGAAACAAGTTCAAAATCGTGCAAGCCGAACTGAAGCGAGTCTAGAAACGGCCCATTGTCGGTTTTAGAGAAAAGTAGCCGAAAGTAGGGCACCAATCGGCCGGAAATGATCCGAAAATCATTTGTAGATATACGAAAAAATAATTTGAGTGGAGTACGACCTCCTTTCTGAGGAGGAGCTCATAAAATCGATTCCGAGCCGAGTTATGTCCGTTCAAAACTGGGTGGTGAGGCCGGCCAAAATACATTTGTAGATAGGTGGAAAGCAACTTTTTCCAGAAACTGAACTTCACCGATCACCCCTCCGGACATTGAAAAAATCGGTCAAGAAATCGAAAAAGTGTTGTCTATATACATGACCTAGTGCAAGAGTGGAGTCTGTGAACAGATATTAGGAAATGTTAAGTTTCGAGGATGAGCTCATAAAATCGATTCCGAGCCGAGTTATGGCCGTTCAAAAGTGGTGTGGAGCGGCCGGCCAAAATACAGTTGTAGATAGGTGGAAAGAAGCTTTTTCCAGAAACTGAACTACACCGATCACCCCTTCGGACATTGAAAAAATCGGTCAAGAAATCGAAAAAGGGTTGTCTGTATACATGACCTAGTGCAAGAGTGGAGTCTGTGAACAGATATTAGGAAATGTTAAGTTTCGAGGATGAGCTCATAAAATCGATTCCAAGCCGAGTTATGGCCGTTCGAAAGTGGGGTGGAGCGGCCGGCCAAAATACAGTTGTAGATAGGTGGAAAGCAACTTTTTCCAGAAACTGAACTTCACCGGTCACCCCTTCGGACATTGAAAAAATCGGCCAAGAAATCGAAAAAGTGTTGTCTATATACATGACCTAGTGCAAGAGTGGAGTCTGTGAACAGATATTAGGAAATGTTAAGTTTCGAGGATGAGCTCATAAAATCAATTCCGAGCTGAGTTATGGCCGTTCGAAAGTGGGGTGGAGCGGCCGGCCAAAATACAGTTGTAGATGGGTGGAAAGCAACTTTTTCCAGAAACTGAACTTCACCGATCACCCCTTCGGACATTGAAAAAATCGGCCAAGAAATCGAAAAAGTGTTGTCTATATACATGACCTAGTGCAAGAGTGGAGTCTGTGAACAGATATTAGGAAATGTTAAGTTTCGAGGATGAGCTCATAAAATCAATTCCGAGCTGAGTTATGGCCGTTCGAAAGTGGGGTGGAGCGGCCGGCCAAAATACAGTTGTAGATAGGTGGAAAGAAACTTTTTCCAGAAACTGAACTACACCGATCACCCCTTCGGACATTGAAAAAATTGGCCAAGAAATCGAAAAAGTGTTGTCTATATACATGACCTAGTGCAAGAGTGGAGTCTGTGAACAGATATTAGGAAATGTTAAATTTCGAGGATGAGCTCATAAAATCAATTCCGAGCTGAGTTATGGCCGTTCGAAAGTGGGGTGGAGCGGCCGGCCAAAATACAGTTGTAGATAGGTGGAAAGAAACTTTTTCCAGAAACTGAACTACACCGATCACCCCTTCGGACATTGAAAAAATTGGCCAAGAAATCGAAAAAGTGTTGTCTATATACATGACCTAGTGCAAGAGTGGAGTCTGTGAACAGATATTAGGAAATGTTAAATTTCGAGGATGAGCTCATAAAATCAATTCCGAGCTGAGTTATGGCCGTTCGAAAGTGGGGTGGAGCGGCCGGCCAAAATACAGTTGTAGATAGGTGGAAAGAAACTTTTTCCAGAAACTGAACTACACCGATCACCCCTTCGGACATTGAAAAAATCGGCCAAGAAATCGAAAAGTGTTGTCTATATACATGACCTAGTGCAAGAGTGGAGTCTGTGAACAGATATTAGGAAATGTTAAGTTTCGAGGATGAGCTCATAAAATCAATTCCGAGCTGAGTTATGGCCGTTCGAAAGTGGGGTGGAGCGGCCGGCCAAAATACAGTTGTAGATAGGTGGAAAGAAACTTTTCCAGAAACTGAACTACACCGATCACCCCTTCGGACATTGAAAAAATCGGCCAAGAAATCGAAAAAGTGTTGTCTATATACATGACCTAGTGCAAGAGTGGAGTCTGTGAACAGATATTAGGAAATGTTAAGTTTCGAGGATGAGCTCATAAAATCAATTCCGAGCTGAGTTATGGCCGTTCGAAAGTGGGGTGGAGCGGCCGGCCAAAATACAGTTGTAGATAGGTGGAAAGAAACTTTTTCCAGAAACTGAACTACACCGATCACCCCTTCGGACATTGAAAAAATTGGCCAAGAAATCGAAAAAGTGTTGTCTATATACATGACCTAGTGCAAGAGTGGAGTCTGTGAACAGATATTAGGAAATGTTAAGTTTCGAGGATGAGCTCATAAAATCAATTCCGAGCTGAGTTATGGCCGTTCGAAAGTGGGGTGGAGCAGCCGGCCAAAATACAGTTGTAGATAGGTGGAAAGAAACTTTTTCCAGAAACTGAACTACACCGATCACCCCTTCGGACATTGAAAAATTGGCCAAGAAATCGAAAAAGTGTTGTCTATATACATGACCTAGTGCAAGAGTGGAGTCTGTGAACAGATATTAGGAAATGTTAAATTTCGAGGATGAGCTCATAAAATCAATTCCGAGCTGAGTTATGGCCGTTCGAAAGTGGGGTGGAGCGGCCGGCCAAAATACAGATTGTAGATAGGTGGAAAGAAACTTTTTCCAGAAACTGAACTACACCGATCACCCCTTCGGACATTGAAAAAATCGGCCAAGAAATCGAAAAAGTGTTGTCTATATACATGACCTAGTGCAAGAGTGGAGTCTGTGAACAGATATTAGGAAATGTTAAATTTCGAGGATGAGCTCATAAAATCAATTCCGAGCTGAGTTATGGCCGTTCGAAAGTGGGGTGGAGCGGCCGGCCAAAATACAGTTGTAGATAGGTGGAAAGAAACTTTTTCCAGAAACTGAACTACACCGATCACCCCTTCGGACATTGAAAAAATCGGCCAAGAAATCGAAAAAGTGTTGTCTATATACATGACCTAGTGCAAGAGTGGAGTCTGTGAACAGATATTAGGAAATGTTAAGTTTCGAGGATGAGCTCATAAAATCAATTCCGAGCTGAGTTATGGCCGTTCGAAAGTGGGGTGGAGCGGCCGGCCAAAATACAGTTGTAGATAGGTGGAAAGAAACTTTTTCCAGAAACTGAACTACACCGATCACCCCTTCGGACATTGAAAAAATCGGCCAAGAAATCGAAAAAGTGTTGTCTATATACATGACCTAGTGCAAGAGTGGAGTCTGTGAACAGATATTAGGAAATGTTAAGTTTCGAGGATGAGCTCATAAAATCAATTCCGAGCTGAGTTATGGTCGTTCGAAAGTGGGGTGGAGCAGCCGGCCAAAATACAGTTGTAGATAGGTGGAAAGAAACTTTTTCCAGAAACTGAACTACACCGATCACCCCTTCGGACATTGAAAAAATTGGCCAAGAAATCGAAAAAGTGTTGTCTATATACATGACCTAGTGCAAGAGTGGAGTCTGTGAACAGATATTAGGAAATGTTAAGTTTCGAGGATGAGCTCATAAAATCAATTCCGAGCTGAGTTATGGCCGTTCGAAAGTGGGGTGGAGCGGCCGGCCAAAATACAGTTGTAGATAGGTGGAAAGAAACTTTTCCAGAAACTGAACTACACCGATCACCCCTTCGGACATTGAAAAAATTGGCCAAGAAATCGAAAAAGTGTTGTCTATATACATGACCTAGTGCAAGAGTGGAGTCTGTGAACAGATATTAGGAAATGTTAAGTTTCGAGGATGAGCTCATAAAATCAATTCCGAGCTGAGTTATGGCCGTTCGAAAGTGGGGTGGAGCGGCCGGCCAAAATACAGTTGTAGATAGGTGGAAAGAAACTTTTTCCAGAAACTGAACTACACCGATCACCCCTTCGGACATTGAAAAAATCGGCCAAGAAATCGAAAAAGTGTTGTCTATATACATGACCTAGTGCAAGAGTGGAGTCTGTGAACAGATATTAGGAAATGTTAAGTTTCGAGGATGAGCTCATAAAATCAATTCCGAGCTGAGTTATGGCCGTTCGAAAGTGGGGTGGAGCGGCCGGCCAAAATACAGTTGTAGATAGGTGGAAAGAAACTTTTTCCAGAAACTGAACTACACCGATCACCCCTTCGGACATTGAAAAAATCGGCCAAGAAATCGAAAAAGTGTTGTCTATATACATGACCTAGTGCAAGAGTGAGTCTGTGAACAGATATTAGGAAATGTTAAGTTTCGAGGATGAGCTCATAAAATCAATTCCGAGCTGAGTTATGGCCGTTCGAAAGTGGGGTGGAGCGGCCGGCCAAAATACAGTTGTAGATAGGTGGAAAGAAACTTTTCCAGAAACTGAACTACACCGATCACCCCTTCGGACATTGAAAAAAAATCAGCCAAGAAATCGAAAAAGTGTTGTCTATATACATGACCTAGTGCAAGAGTGGAGTCTGTGAACAGATATTAGGAAATGTTAAGTTTCGAGGATGAGCTCATAAAATCAATTCCGAGCTGAGTTATGGCCGTTCGAAAGTGGGGTGGAGCGGCCGGCCAAAATACAGTTGTAGATAGGTGGAAAGAAACTTTTTCCAGAAACTGAACTACACCGATCACCCCTTCGGACATTGAAAAAATCGGCCAAGAAATCGAAAAAGTGTTGTCTATATACATGACCTAGTGCAAGAGTGGAGTCTGTGAACAGATATTAGGAAATGTTAAGTTTCGAGGATGAGCTCATAAAATCAATTCCGAGCTGAGTTATGGCCGTTCGAAAGTGGGGTGGAGCGGCCGGCCAAAATACAGTTGTAGATAGGTGGAAAGAAACTTTTTCCAGAAACTGAACTACACCGATCACCCCTTCGGACATTGAAAAAATCGGCCAAGAAATCGAAAAAGTGTTGTCTATATACATGACCTAGTGCAAGAGTGGAGTCTGTGAACAGATATTAGGAAATGTTAAGTTTCGAGGATGAACTCATAAAATCAATTCCGAGCTGAGTTATGGCCGTTCGAAAGTGGGGTGGAGCGGCCGGCCAAAATACAGTTGTAGATAGGTGGAAAGAAACTTTTTCCAGAAACTGAACTTCACCGATCACCCCTTCGGACATTGAAAAAATCGGTCAAGAAATCGAAAAAGGGTTGTCTGTATACATGACCTAGTGCAAGAGTGGAGTCTGTGAACAGATATTAGGAAATGTTAAGTTTCGAGGATGAGCTCATAAAATCAATTCCGAGCTGAGTTATGGCCGTTCGAAAGTGGGGCGGAGCGGCCGGCCAAAATACAGTTGTACATGGGGGGAAAGGAACTTTTTCCAGAAACTGAACTTCACCGATCAGCCCTCCGGACATTGAAAAAATCGGCCAAGAAATCGAAAAAGTGTTGTCTATATACATGACCTAGTGCAAGAGTGGAGTCTGTGAACAGATATTAGGAAATGTTAAGTTTCGAGGATGAGCTCATAAAATCAATTCCGAGCTGAGTTATGGCCGTTCGAAAGTGGGGTGGAGCGGCCGGCCAAAATCCAGTTGTAGATAGGTGGAAAGAAACTTTTTCCAGAAACTGAACTACACCGATCACCCCTTCGGACATTGAAAAATCGGCCAAGAAATCGAAAAAGTGTTGTCTATATACATGACCTAGTGCAAGAGTGGAGTCTGTGAACAGATATTAGGAAATGTTAAGTTTCGAGGATGAGCTCATAAAATCAATTCCGAGCTGAGTTATGGCCGTTCGAAAGTGGGGTGGAGCGGCCGGCCAAAATACAGTTGTAGATAGGTGGAAAGAAACTTTTTCCAGAAACTGAACTACACCGATCACCCCTTCGGACATTGAAAAAATCGGCCAAGAAATCGAAAAAGTGTTGTCTATATACATGACCTAGTGCAAGAGTGGAGTCTGTGAACAGATATTAGGAAATGTTAAGTTTCGAGGATGAGCTCATAAAATCAATTCCGAGCTGAGTTATGGCCGTTCGAAAGTGGGGTGGAGCGGCCGGCCAAAATACAGTTGTAGATAGGTGGAAAGAAACTTTTTCCAGAAACTGAACTACACCGATCACCCCTTCGGACATTGAAAAAATCGGCCAAGAAATCGAAAAAGTGTTGTCTATATACATGACCTAGTGCAAGAGTGGAGTCTGTGAACAGATATTAGGAAATGTTAAGTTTCGAGGATGAGCTCATAAAATCAATTCCGAGCTGAGTTATGGCCGTTCGAAAGTGGGGTGGAGCGGCCGGCCAAAATACAGTTGTAGATAGGTGGAAAGAAACTTTTTCCAGAAACTGAACTACACCGATCACCCCTTCGGACATTGAAAAATTGGCCAAGAAATCGAAAAAGTGTTGTCTATATACATGACCTAGTGCAAGAGTGGAGTCTGTGAACAGATATTAGAAATGTTAAGTTTCGAGGATGAGCTCATAAAATGAATTCCGAGCTGAGTTATGGCCGTTCGAAAGTGGGGTGGAGCGGCCGGCCAAAATACAGTTGTAGATAGGTGGAAAGAAACTTTTTCCAGAAACTGAACTACACCGATCACCCCTTCGGACATTGAAAAAATCGGCCAAGAAATCGAAAAAGTGTTGTCTATATACATGACCTAGTGCAAGAGTGGAGTCTGTGAACAGATATTAGGAAATGTTAAGTTTCGAGGATGAGCTCATAAAATCAATTCCGAGCTGAGTTATGGCCGTTCGAAAGTGGGGTGGAGCGGCCGGCCAAAATACAGTTGTAGATAGGTGGAAAGAAACTTTTTCCAGAAACTGAACTACACCGATCACCCCTTCGGACATTGAAAAAATCGGCCAAGAAATCGAAAAAGTGTTGTCTATATACATGACCTAGTGCAAGAGTGGAGTCTGTGAACAGATATTAGGAAATGTTAAGTTTCGAGGATGAGCTCATAAAATCAATTCCGAGCTGAGTTATGGCCGTTCGAAAGTGGGGTGGAGCGGCCGGCCAAAATACAGTTGTAGATAGGTGGAAAGAAACTTTTTCCAGAAACTGAACTACACCGATCACCCCTTCGGACATTGAAAAAATCGGCCAAGAAATCGAAAAAGTGTTGTCTATATACATGACCTAGTGCAAGAGTGGAGTCTGTGAACAGATATTAGGAAATGTTAAGTTTCGAGGATGAACTCATAAAATCAATTCCGAGCTGAGTTATGGCCGTTCGAAAGTGGGGTGGAGCGGCCGGCCAAAATACAGTTGTAGATAGGTGGAAAGAAACTTTTTCCAGAAACTGAACTTCACCGATCACCCCTTCGGACATTGAAAAAATCAGCCAAGAAATCGAAAAAGTGTTGTCTATATACATGACCTAGTGCAAGAGTGGAGTCTGTGAACAGATATTAGGAAATGTTAAGTTTCGAGGATGAGCTCATAAAATCAATTCCGAGCTGAGTTATGGCCGTTCGAAAGTGGGGTGGAGCGGCCGGCCAAAATACAGTTGTAGATAGGTGGAAAGCAACTTTTTTCCAGAAACTGAACTTCACCGGTCACCCCTTCGGACATTGAAAAAATCGGCCAAGAAATCGAAAAAGTGTTGTCTATATACATGACCTAGTGCAAGAGTGGAGTCTGTGAACAGATATTAGGAAATGTTAAGTTTCGAGGATGAGCTCATAAAATCAATTCCGAGCTGAGTTATGGCCGTTCGAAAGTGGGGTGGAGCGGCCGGCCAAAATACAGTTGTAGATAGGTGGAAAGAAACTTTTTCCAGAAACTGAACTACACCGATCACCCCTTCGGACATTGAAAAAATCGGCCAAGAAATCGAAAAAGTGTTGTCTATATACATGACCTAGTGCAAGAGTGGAGTCTGTGAACAGATATTAGGAAATGTTAAGTTTCGAGGATGAGCTCATAAAATCAATTCCGAGCTGAGTTATGGCCGTTCGAAAGTGGGGTGGAGCGGCCGGCCAAAATACAGTTGTAGATAGGTGGAAAGAAACTTTTTCCAGAAACTGAACTACACCGATCACCCCTTCGGACATTGAAAAAATCGGCCAAGAAATCGAAAAAGTGTTGTCTATATACATGACCTAGTGCAAGAGTGGAGTCTGTGAACAGATATTAGGAAATGTTAAGTTTCGAGGATGAGCTCATAAAATCAATTCCGAGCTGAGTTATGGCCGTTCGAAAGTGGGGTGGAGCGGCCGGCCAAAATACAGTTGTAGATAGGTGGAAAGAAACTTTTTCCAGAAACTGAACTACACCGATCACCCCTTCGGACATTGAAAAATCGGCCAAGAAATCGAAAAAGTGTTGTCTATATACATGACCTAGTGCAAGAGTGGAGTCTGTGAACAGATATTAGGAAATGTTAAGTTTCGAGGATGAGCTCATAAAATCAATTCCGAGCTGAGTTATGGCCGTTCGAAAGTGGGGTGGAGCGGCCGGCCAAAATACAGTTGTAGATGGGTGGAAAGCAACTTTTTCCAGAAACTGAACTTCACCGATCACCCCTTCGGACATTGAAAAAATCGGCCAAGAAATCGAAAAAGTGTTGTCTATATACATGACCTAGTGCAAGAGTGGAGTCTGTGAACAGATATTAGGAAATGTTAAGTTTCGAGGATGAACTCATAAAATCAATTCCGAGCTGAGTTATGGCCGTTCGAAAGTGGGGTGGAGCGGCCGGCCAAAATACAGTTGTAGATAGGTGGAAAGCAACTTTTTCCAGAAACTGAACTTCACCGATCACCCCTTCGGACATTGAAAAAATCGGCCAAGAAATCGAAAAAGTGTTGTCTATATACATGACCTAGTGCAAGAGTGGAGTCTGTGAACAGATATTAGGAAATGTTAAGTTTCGAGGATGAGCTCATAAAATCAATTCCGAGCTGAGTTATGGCCGTTCGAAAGTGGGGTGGAGCGGCCGGCCAAAAATACAGTTGTAGATAGGTGGAAAGCAACTTTTTCCAGAAACTGAACTTCACCGATCACCCCTTCGGACATTGAAAAAATCGGCCAAGAAATCGAAAAAGTGTTGTCTATATACATGACCTAGTGCAAGAGTGGAGTCTGTGAACAGATATTAGGAAATGTTAAGTTTCGAGGATGAGCTCATAAAATCAATTCCGAGCTGAGTTATGGCCGTTCGAAAGTGGGGTGGAGCGGCCGGCCAAAATACAGTTGTAGATAGGTGGAAAGAAACTTTTTCCAGAAACTGAACTTCACCGATCACCCCTTCGGACATTGAAAAAATCGGCCAAGAAATCGAAAAAGTGTTGTCTATATACATGACCTAGTGCAAGAGTGGAGTCTGTGAACAGATATTAGGAAATGTTAAGTTTCGAGGATGAGCTCATAAAATCAATTCCGAGCTGAGTTATGGCCGTTCGAAAGTGGGGTGGAGCGGCCGGCCAAAATACAGTTGTAGATAGGTGGAAAGAAACTTTTTCCAGAAACTGAACTACACCGATCACCCCTTCGGACATTGAAAAAATTGGCCAAGAAATCGAAAAAGTGTTGTCTATATACATGACCTAGTGCAAGAGTGGAGTCTGTGAACAGATAATAGGAAATGTTAAGTTTCGAGGATGAGCTCATAAAATCAATTCCGAGCTGAGTTATGGCCGTTCGAAAGTGGGGTGGAGCGGCCGGCCAAAATACAGTTGTAGATAGGTGGAAAGCAACTTTTTCCAGAAACTGAACTTCACCGATCACCCCTTCGGACATTGAAAAAATCGGCCAAGAAATCGAAAAAGTGTTGTCTATATACATGACCTAGTGCAAGAGTGGAGTCTGTGAACAGATATTAGGAAATGTTAAGTTTCGAGGATGAGCTCATAAAATCAATTCCGAGCTGAGTTATGGCCGTTCGAAAGTGGGGTGGAGCGGCCGGCCAAAATACAGTTGTAGATAGGTGGAAAGCAACTTTTTCCAGAAACTGAACTAGACCGATCAGCCCTTCGGAGATTGAAAAAATCGGCCAAGAAATCGAAAAAGTGTTGTCTATATACATGACCTAGTGCAAGAGTGGAGTCTGTGAACAGATATTAGGAAATGTTAAGTTTCGAGGATGAGCTCATAAAATCAATTCCGAGCTGAGTTATGGCCGTTCGAAAGTGGGGTGGAGCGGCCGGCCAAAATACAGTTGTAGATAGGTGGAAAGAAACTTTTTCCAGAAACTGAACTACACCGATCACCCCTTCGGACATTGAAAAAATCGGCCAAGAAATCGAAAAAGTGTTGTCTATATACATGACCTAGTGCAAGAGTGGAGTCTGTGAACAGATATTAGGAAATGTTAAATTTCGAGGATGAGCTCATAAAATCAATTCCGAGCTGAGTTATGGCCGTTCGAAAGTGGGGTGGAGCGGCCGGCCAAAATACAGTTGTAGATAGGTGGAAAGAAACTTTTTCCATAAACTGAACTACATCGATCAGCCCTTCGGACATTGAAAAAATTGGCCAAGAAATCGAAAAAGTGTTGTCTATATACATGACCTAGTGCAAGAGTGGAGTCTGTGAACAGATATTAGGAAATGTTAAGTTTCGAGGATGAGCTCATAAAATCAATTCCGAGCTGAGTTATGGCCGTTCGAAAGTGGGGTGGAGCAGCCGGCCAAAATACAGTTGTAGATAGGTGGAAAGAAACTTTTCCAGAAACTGAACTACACCGATCACCCCTTCGGACATTGAAAAAATTGGCCAAGAAATCGAAAAAGTGTTGTCTATATACATGACCTAGTGCAAGAGTGGAGTCTGTGAACAGATATTAGGAAATGTTAAGTTTCGAGGATGAGCTCATAAAATCAATTCCGAGCTGAGTTATGGCCGTTCGAAAGTGGGGTGGAGCGGCCGGCCAAAATACAGTTGTAGATGGGTGGAAAGCAACTTTTTCCAGAAACTGAACTTCACCGATCACCCCTTCGGACATTGAAAAAATCGGCCAAGAAATCGAAAAAGTGTTGTCTATATACATGACCTAGTGCAAGAGTGGAGTCTGTGAACAGATATTAGGAAATGTTAAGTTTCGAGGATGAGCTCATAAAATCAATTCCGAGCTGAGTTATGGCCGTTCGAAAGTGGGGTGGAGCGGCCGGCCAAAATACAGTTGTAGATAGGTGGAAAGAAACTTTTTCCAGAAACTGAACTACACCGATCACCCCTTCGGACATTGAAAAAATTGGCCAAGAAATCGAAAAAGTGTTGTCTATATACATGACCTAGTGCAAGAGTGGAGTCTGTGAACAGATATTAGGAAATGTTAAGTTTCGAGGATGAGCTCATAAAATCAATTCCGAGCTGAGTTATGGCCGTTCGAAAGTGGGGTGGAGCGGCCGGCCAAAATACAGTTGTAGATAGGTGGAAAGAAACTTTTTCCAGAAACTGAACTACACCGATCACCTTCGGACATTGAAAAAATTGGCCAAGAAATCGAAAAAGTGTTGTCTATATACATGACCTAGTGCAAGAGTGGAGTCTGTGAACAGATATTAGGAAATGTTAAATTTCGAGGATGAGCTCATAAAATCAATTCCGAGCTGAGTTATGGCCGTTCGAAAGTGGGGTGGAGCAGCCGGCCAAAATACAGATTGTAGATAGGTGGAAAGAAACTTTTTCCAGAAACTGAACTACACCGATCACCCCTTCGGACATTGAAAAAATCGGCCAAGAAATCGAAAAAGTGTTGTCTATATACATGACCTAGTGCAAGAGTGGAGTCTGTGAACAGATATTAGGAAATGTTAAGTTTCGAGGATGAGCTCATAAAATCAATTCCGAGCTGAGTTATGGCCGTTCGAAAGTGGGGTGGAGCGGCCGGCCAAAATACAGTTGTAGATAGGTGGAAAGAAACTTTTTCCAGAAACTGAACTACACCGATCACCCCTTCGGACATTGAAAAAATTGGCCAAGAAATCGAAAAAGTGTTGTCTATATACATGACCTAGTGCAAGAGTGGAGTCTGTGAACAGATATTAGGAAATGTTAAGTTTCGAGGATGAGCTCATAAAATCAATTCCGAGCTGAGTTATGGCCGTTCGAAAGTGGGGTGGAGCGGCCGGCCAAAATACAGTTGTAGATAGGTGGAAAGAAACTTTTTCCAGAAACTGAACTACACCGATCACCCCTTCGGACATTGAAAAAATTGGCCAAGAAATCGAAAAAGTGTTGTCTATATACATGACCTAGTGCAAGAGTGGAGTCTGTGAACAGATATTAGGAAATGTTAAGTTTCGAGGATGAGCTCATAAAATCAATTCCGAGCTGAGTTATGGCCGTTCGAAAGTGGGGTGGAGCGGCCGGCCAAAATACAGTTGTAGATAGGTGGAAAGAAACTTTTTCCAGAAACTGAACTACACCGATCACCCCTTCGGACATTGAAAAAATCGGCCAAGAAATCGAAAAAGTGTTGTCTATATACATGACCTAGTGCAAGAGTGGAGTCTGTGAACAGATATTAGGAAATGTTAAATTTCGAGGATGAGCTCATAAAATCAATTCCGAGCTGAGTTATGGCCGTTCGAAAGTGGGGTGGAGCGGCCGGCCAAAATACAGTTGTAGATAGGTGGAAAGAAACTTTTTCCAGAAACTGAACTACACCGATCACCCCTTCGGACATTGAAAAAATCGGCCAAGAAATCGAAAAAGTGTTGTCTATATACATGACCTAGTGCAAGAGTGGAGTCTGTGAACAGATATTAGGAAATGTTAAGTTTCGAGGATGAACTCATAAAATCAATTCCGAGCTGAGTTATGGCCGTTCGAAAGTGGGGTGGAGCGGCCGGCCAAAATACAGTTGTAGATAGGTGGAAAGAAACTTTTTCCAGAAACTGAACTTCACCGATCACCCCTTCGGACATTGAAAAAATCGGTCAAGAAATCGAAAAAGGGTTGTCTGTATACATGACCTAGTGCAAGAGTGGAGTCTGTGAACAGATATTAGGAAATGTTAAGTTTCGAGGATGAACTCATAAAATCAATTCCGAGCTGAGTTATGGCCGTTCGAAAGTGGGGTGGAGCGGCCGGCCAAAATACAGTTGTAGATAGGTGGAAAGCAACTTTTTCCAAAAACTGAACTTCACCGATCACCCCTTCGGACATTGAAAAAATCGGCCAAGAAATCGAAGAAGTGTTGTCTATATACATGACCTAGTGCAAGAGTGGAGTCTGTGAACAGATATTAGGAAATGTTAAATTTCGAGGATGAGCTCATAAAATCAATTCCGAGCTGAGTTATGGCCGTTCGAAAGTGGGGTGGAGCGGCCGGCCAAAATACAGTTGTAGATAGGTGGAAAGCAACTTTTTCCAGAAACTGAACTTCACCGATCACCCCTTCGGACATTGAAAAAATCGGCCAAGAAATCGAAAAAGTGTTGTCTATATACATGACCTAGTGCAAGAGTGGAGTCTGTGAACAGATATTAGGAAATGTTAAGTTTCGAGGATGAACTCATAAAATCAATTCCGAGCTGAGTTATGGCCGTTCGAAAGTGGGGTGGAGCGGCCGGCCAAAATACAGTTGTAGATAGGTGGAAAGAAACTTTTTCCAGAAACTGAACTTCACCGATCACCCCTTCGTACATTGAAAAAATCAGCCAAGAAATCGAAAAAGTGTTGTCTATATACATGACCTAGTGCAAGAGTGGAGTCTGTGAACAGATATTAGGAAATGTTAAGTTTCGAGGATGAGCTCATAAAATCAATTCCGAGCTGAGTTATGGCCTTTCGAAAGTGGGGTGGAGCGGCCGGCCAAAATACAGTTGTAGATAGGTGGAAAGAAACTTTTTCCAGAAACTGAACTACGCCGATCACCCCTTCGGACATTGAAAAAATCGGCCAAGAAATCGAAAAAGTGTTGTCTATATACATGACCTAGTGCAAGAGTGGAGTCTGTGAACAGATATTAGGAAATGTTAAGTTTCGAGGATGAGCTCATAAAATCAATTCCGAGCTGAGTTATGGCCGTTCGAAAGTGGGGTGGAGCGGCCGGCCAAAATACAGTTGTAGATAGGTGGAAAGAAACTTTTTCCAGAAACTGAACTTCACCGATCACCCCTTCGGACATTGAAAAAATCGGCCAAGAAATCGAAAAAGTGTTGTCTATATACATGACCTAGTGCAAGAGTGGAGTCTGTGAACAGATATTAGGAAATGTTAAGTTTCGAGGATGAGCTCATAAAATCGATTCCGAGCCGAGTTATGGCCGTTCAAAAGTGGGGTGGAGCGACCGGTCAAAATACAGTTGTAGATAGGTGGAAAAAAACTTTTTCCAGAAACTGAACTACACCGATCACCCCTTCGGACATTGAAAAAATCGGCCAAGAAATCGAAAAAGTGTTGTCTATATACATGACCTAGTGCAAGAGTGGAGTCTGTGAACAGATATTAGGAAATGTTAAGTTTCGAGGATGAGCTCATAAAATCGATTCCGAGCCGAGTTATGGCCGTTCAAAAGTGGGGTGGAGCGACCGGTCAAAATACAGTTGTAGATAGGTGGAAAAAAACTTTTTCCAGAAACTGAACTACACCGATCACCCCTTCGGACATTGAAAAAATCGGCCAAGAAATCGAAAAAGTGTTGTCTATATACATGACCTAGTGCAAGAGTGGAGTCTGTGAACAGATATTAGGAAATGTTAAGTTTCGAGGATGAACTCATAAAATCGATTCCGAGCTGAGTTATGGCCGAACAAATGTGCGGTGGTTCCACGCTGGCTCGAAACCTTCACCACCGGCCGGGGCCAAAAACGGAGCGCGAAGATTTTTTCAGTTTCCCATCTGTTTGAAATTTTTCAATATCGGCAGCGCATGGAATGCTCTTAAAGGCAGTGTTCACAAAGAAAAAGTTGCACGTTTTTTTGGCTGAAACGTAAGCTTCGGGTTCCTCTAAGAAGAATAAGAACGGAAGTGCGACGAAAAACGACCGGTAAGTGGGTGAAAACCTCGTGGCCCAGCTAACCAATGGGCCACTCCGCCCCGTCCTATAACAGTTTCCGTGAATTCGTGATTCGATGAGCGATGGTTTTCGATCAAACGCCCTGTTCTTACATTCATTCCCAACGCCTCTCTTGACTCAGGTCAGCTCGCACACATCCGCTGCGAAAAACGGGAGTTACAAGCCTCGGACAACTCATCCACAATGCTTCCCTAGCTAAATTTTGAGTTGTCATAACTCCGTTCACAGGGGGTCTTGTTTGATTCCAGCGACATCATCGAAGTCAGCATGAGACCGTTTTCAAGATGGGAGGAAAAACGGTAAAACGACTTCAATCGTGAACACTGCCTTTAATCATCTTGGGAATGGTGAAGCCCCGAAAATTTAAGAAAAGAAAAACTCTAAAATGAAAGGAGTCAGTAACTTCTACCAATTTTCCAACTTTCCTAGAAAGTTTGCCTGGGGGGTCGTTGTTCAGGACGAGCGGGACCACCGCTGTGCCTGACCTTGGCTCCACTATTAAAGGCAGCATACACGCAAGGTCGAGACAACAGCATAAATAGGTCCGGTCCGTACGGTCCGTACCACGTTGTCAAAAACGCTTGAAGCGCTGAAAGCCATCCAGCATGACAATATTTGAGCAGCCATGCCTCGCACGCCCGTATTTTCACACCTCTCCGAGTAACAAAATGAAAAGTCAAACATGAGAAAACATGTGATAATTGAGAGTGATAGCACTATCAAAAGGGAGTGCACGAGAGAAACAGCTCGATTCACCTGGGTATGACATGTTTGTGCAACGATGAAATCCTCCGTTTCAGAAAGTCAGCCGGAGTAGAGCGGCATTCTCGAGAGTGGACGAGAGTTTGTGGGTATGTAGACATGCTATACTCAAGTAAATCGTGCTGTTTCTCTCGCGCCCTCCTTTTTGAAAGCGCTATCCCTCTCAATTATTACATGTTTTCTCGAGTTCAACTTTTCATTCTCTTACTCAGAGGGGTGTGAAAATACGGGCGTGCGAGACATGATTGCTCAAATATTGTCATCCTGGATAATTTTCAGCGCTTCAAACGTTGTTGACGACAATAGTACAGGCCGTACGGACCTATTTATGCTGTTATCTTGACAATCTTTGCAAACCGTATGCTGCCTTTAAGGTCAGGCTAGCCGAGCCCTAGAGGCAGCCGCCGGAAATTGATTGCAAGCTGCCGTTGGTGATATGGGGCTCAAAATTTAATAAAACTTGCAGGTGGACTGGGCTCACTTTAGTGGCAGAACCTTTTTTGTTATGGACGGCTTCGCACTTGCATGGTCTGGACCTCTTACGTTGCACTATCCATTTTGAAAATTTTTGGGGCGGAGCTGTGCATGTGTGTAAGAAATGACAACTGTGGATCCTAGTGACTCTAGCGCGTTTTTCACTGCACGAACTTCACATTTTCACCAGTTTTCAAACCAGGCTAATTTTTGTGGTTTTCTGCGCACAGCTTTTCTTAATGATCATTGACTTTGACCGCAAGCTAGCGATTGCCTGCAGTGTCAGTGGGAACTTCGCCGTCATCAGGGCCGTTGGGCACTAGTCCGTCCAGAAAAAGTTGGTTTCGCCCTAACAGTAGCCTGACTCCGCCAAGAAACTTGCAAAAGAGGGAGCATCAGGGGCGGCATGCATGAACGCAGCGAACGGTGTCAGGGAGCCGCTCCGCGTGCCATGCGCGCAGCGTCGTGCAACGGGGCGGCCCCGAAAATCAGGCACATCAACACACGCCACGAAATTCGGGGCCGCCCGTTGCTCGACGCTGCGCGCATGGCACGCGGAGCGGCTCCCTACACCGTTCGCTGCGTTCATGCATGCCGCCCCAGAACAGGTCTAGTGGGATGCTTGGAGGAAATCGAGCAAAATATCCGTGCACCAAAACTCGTGTTGACTTCAGCTTCCCGAAAGTAAAATTCTCATTCATCAAATTGTTTTGATATGGAATACGCCATACTCACAGTTATGTACATATAGTTGCTACGAGACATCGGGAGGAAATTGAAACTGTATGTACCAAAAGTCCAATGGATTCATACGAAAGGGAGAAAATCTCCGAAACAGTAATCATGCATGGCATGCAGATACTTAGTCTTCCTCATCTACTCCTCTTTGAAACAATAGTTATTTCGCCATCATGACCGCCACACACACTGTAGTTCTGCTCCAGTGGACGACACCACTCAAAAATAAGATCCTCATCAACAAATAAAGGCAAGATTGTAGCAGAGTGCAGCTTTCGCTTCCCGCTTTGAACATCCTATAACATGAAATGGTCTGGTGACTCTTATTAAACTTAACAACTAGAAAGGCAGGCTAAACATACCTCTATGAATAATAAGAAACCAGCTGGTGTGATATAGTTGGCAGGATAAATAGAGAAGTCTGTTGCTAGGATCTGAGCAAAATTGTCGTCGTCGAAATGAATTTTTACTTCGTTATTCGAAGAATCTTCTATGTAATAACAGTGAAAAGAACGGGGTCTTGTGGCCAGGAATGAACACATCTCAGGACCGAAATGCTCCTCAGTGCAGTCCTTGAGGTCGTCGAACCTCAAAGAAGGTGGTGCAATAGTACGAACGAACTGAAGTAGACCGGAAGGAGAAACATCCTTCAGGGAGGTTTGGTGCTCAAAATGCAAATAGACGATACGACAGTGGCACTCCAGGAAACACGAGGAGATGGACTGTAGGATTTCATCAGAAAGCGCCATCTGAAAGCTCACATTTTCGTGCTTCATTCGTTGTAGAACAATATAGTGCAGGGGGAACAGTGAATACCAGTTCCACTCTCCAAAGATTATAGTTGGTGCTAAGTGCTGGGGTTGGTAGTTGCATTGTGGAGACAATGAAAGATTCAACCGAGCGGGAGCTCTGGCGGCGCAACGGGACACTTATAGTTGCAGCTACGCTCCGGCAGAGCGGTCCACTCTCCTAGAGAGGACGGTGAAGAACTACGATAGACGCGTCAGGGGGGCGTTCAGAATTCGATCGCGGTGTGACGCCATGGTATAATCATCCTATATATTTATCAATCGACGTTAAAGGCGCGCGATACATCCGAAATGACGTGCAACTTGCTCTTGACCGACTTAAAGGCAGGGTTCACGATAAAAACCACTTTTGAGCTCTCCTCACTAGAATGTACTTTTTGTCATCACAAAAGCAAAAATAGGTAAAAAAAAACCGGATATTTACCTGAAAAACGCTCGAAAACAAGGCATAAGGGCTAATTACCGGTGTCGGCCGGCCCCCTAAATAACGAGATTCTTATTAATGCTCGCTCATTCGTCTCTTATTTTGCTACTAAAATAGTCAGTGGTCTCTAAAAGTGCTCAGAAATTACTTCAGAAGCAAAATAGAAGTCGAAAATCCGGCATTTATAGAAATATTGATAATTGGGGGCGGGAGGACACCAAGCAATAACTTGTTGCTGAGCGTTTTTTGTCCAATTTTTATTTATTCTCGCTTTTGTGATGGTCAGGTCTACCTTTTTATGAGGATAGCACAACAACCGTTTTTATCGAGAACCCTGCCTTTAAAGGCACAGTCCAACTTCACAATCGTTTTTCTATTTTTCGGCCTATCTTGAGAACGGTCCAAAGCTGATTCCAACGATGTCTTCGGAATCGTACAAGACCCCCTAGGAACGGAGTTAGTGCCTCTCAAAATTTGAGTTGCGGAAGCACGGTGGACGAGTTGTCCGAGGCTCGTAGCATCCGTCATTTGCACCCGATGTCTGCGAAGGGACCTGAATGAGTAGAGAGACTGAGAATGAAGGGAAGAACGGGGATATTGATCTAAAACCAGCGCTCATTTCTCCACTGTTGAGCTCGAAACATGGTAAAAGGGGCGTGCCAAAGTGGCTTCCGTGTGTGGGCGCCCCAGGGTGGCTTCCCCCTATATCTCGCTTGTTCCGGGAAACCGAGAGCTCGCACTTGGCAGGTGTTGTAAGGGGTGGGTCTACTTCACAATTGTGTGGTTTTCTCGGATTTCGCACCTGAGCTTGGACTGTGCCTTTAAGTCGCGTCGGCTTGCATTGAAACGCGGCGCGATCGACTTCGCGCAAAGACATGCTCGTTGTTGGTTTTTTTTCCTTCGCTTTCTATAGAAACGTCAAATTCTTGATCTCGAAACAGAAACGATAGAAGAGGCATAATCCTACTATGCATATTAGCCTTACTCTGTGTGTTTGTGTGGCAGTGTGTCCACGAATGTGTGCGTGAGAATAAACGGAAATTTAGTCATTTTTATTTCACGAATGAAGGCATTAGCTTTCCTATTTTATAAGGTGATGGCCTCTACAGTGTGTTTCATACCTACATATTAGGGCACCCTATTTTCTTAGGATGACTAAACCGATAAAAAGTTGCGAGAATCCTTCTGCACATTTGGCGAATTGTCTTCTTTCGTATACAGTAGTCCACAAAAGATTTCCCCTCAAGACTTTTTTCAGCAACTATTCCGATATTTTTTCCTTTTTATTTGTTTCAAAACTACAAAGGCACATACGATAGTACAACTGCTTCTAAGAGATCCTCCATCTCGAATCAAAGAACAGTGGGATCTCCCCCGTGAAGTTCAACTTCGAAATTGAGGCTACATATGGAATCACAAAAATTCTAAATCAGCCTTGGCCTGAATCTATTCCAAATCAATCTTGGCCTGGTTCTGTCCCTCCCAACCAAGAATCGCTGTGTTGAGCTCTTCAACGGTTCTGAAGCAACCAGTGAAAGACAAGAGCCAAGCAGACCGAGCTAAGACACGCAAGCAAGTAATCAGGTGGGCACTACGGAACCTACTTGCAGTGCATGCTAACTGTTTTTTTTTGCTTATTTTTTCTCCTTTGTTCGGTGCATTTTTCGTCAAATTAGTGCATTCCTTCGGATTGGTGCATTTTTTGAGGTTTCGGTGCATAGGCCCTCCATATCACCCATCCGTTACTAACACTAATCTGTACTGCGATCTCCTTTGACCTAGCGCCATTTGGGCGGACGTAAAATCAATCGATATCGCCTGCTCGACGAGAGTAGTTCACCAATAGGATGGCGACGTCATTAAAGGCCCGGAAAGGAGTATTGACACGACATCGGAATACGATGCTGGAACTTTTAACCAAGTACGACCACTTGGGAGAAGACGAGGCACTTACTGGTGAATCAGTAAGCACTGACATTATATGTCAGATACAGAAAGCCGAAGCGCAAATTAAAGATGTCTTCGGAAAGGTATTGTATGCATTCACTGCAGAGGTGGACAGCCTGGAAGATCGGCTCACAGAAGAGGAGGAGACGAAAGTTTCGGGATACATCACCAACTCCCAGGACACAATATCGATGACTGAGGTCCTCTTAGCAAAACTTGCAGGTAATAAGGAATTCCTTTCTTCCCGAAGCAGTGAAGGACACAGTAGGCATCATTTTGAAGCTCGAAATCAAAATGCAGTCCCACGAGTCGACCTCCCGAAAATTTCCGTTCCAGAATTTAGCGGAAAAAGCTGGCAATGGGACAACTTTTGGGAGCTGTATAACGCGACAGTGCATTCTCTTCCACTTCCAGAGATGCACAAAGTCAACTACCTACTGAATGCGCTAAAAGGCGAAGCTCGGGAATCCATCGCTTCTTTCCAAGTCACGTCTTCAAACTATGAATTGGCGGTAGCACATCTAGGAGAGAAGTATGGCAATGTCCAAACCATAACCACAGCCCTTCATCGACAGATGGAACAGTCGTACGCGCGAAGCACGGATCTGAAGGATCAATGCAAACTCTAAGACCAGCTCTCTGTCGTCACCTCTCAATTGGTGAGTAAAAGGGAACCGCTCGACAGCCCATGGTTGCTGTCAAAAATCCTCACAAAATTCACGGAAGCAATTCAACGACGAGTTCTTCAAGAAAAAATATTCTTACCTAAAGGAGAAAAATGGACGTTGCGCAAACTCATGCCAATTCTGGACGATGTCATCAAACAAGAAGAAGAAATTGAGCTGCAATTGCCAAAGACGATGGAACGCTTCCAGGCAACGCACGGAGACGTGGAGAGAATGACCTTCCGAGGAAAAGAACGTGTTCCATTCTGCTTCTATTGTGAAGGCAAGGATCACTGGTCGGTAGGATGTACCAAGATTACCTCACCCAAAGCAAGACTAGAGCACTTGAAGAAAAATCTACGATGTATCGGGTGTGGTTCGAAGAACCATGTTTTCGCCGAATGTAAATCCAAAGGATGTGCGAACTGCGGCAAAAACACCACTCTTCCATATGTTTCCGCTCGACCAGTGCCGCACCTTTCTCTCAACCAACAGCTTCTAGCAAGACGAAGGAAGACAAGCCGAGGGCCATCTCTACGCGCCAGAATTTCGCATCATGCGAAAACCAAGGGATGACTACGCAGGAAACAGCGGACACAGCGGATCTAGGGTTACACAACACAGAGCTGACAGTAGAGGAGGACACCATCACCCAAAAACGATCGGGAGAAATCTTCCTACTCACTGGAACCTTGAGAACAAAGGATCCTCGTACGCAGAAGCATGTCTGGCTTCGTATTCTGTTGGATACCGGTGACGTTGAACAGGAGTTCACGGGTCCACAAAAGGAGGAACGAATCAAAATTAACACTCAGGTGCTAGAAGAGTTTAACAAGATCATTGAAAGGAGACGGAATGGGTACTTCGTTAGACTGCCTTTCAAGGAAAACCATGAACCCTTACCGGATAACCGAGCATTGGCTATGCATCGTCTTCGCAGTGTACTACGTAAGTATGGAAACGAGACGAAACTTTTTCAACAATATTACCAGGTATTCCAAAATCCAGTTTCGAAGAAGATCCTCGAAGAAGTTCGAGAGGCAGAAGAAAATTTCGTAACAAGGAAGCACTATCTTCCGCACCAACCTGTGATAACGCCAGAAAAAGATACTACGAAGTTTCGAGTCGTATTTGATGCATCCACACACTATAAGGACTGTCCATCTTTGAACGATGTGGTACACCAAGGACCTACGATCCTTCCTAAACTCTGAGGATTTCTGCTACGGTTTCGTGTGGGGAAGTATGTACTCCTTTCTGATGTGGAGAAAGCCTTTCTGCAGGTGCATTTGCACGAAGATGACAGGGACTTTACCAGATGCTTGTGGGTAAGGGATATACGTAAGCCACTAACGGAGGAGAATCTGGTTGTGTACAGATTTACAAGAGTGACGTTCGGCATTAACGCCTCGCCGTTTCTTCTGAGCGCAACCATCCTCTACCACATGGACAAACACGTGTTGGATCACGACCTGGCACAATAAATTTCTGCAAATCTCTATGTGGACAACTTGTTTGTACGTGCTGAGTCAAAAGCAAACGGAATTCAGAAGTACAAAGCTCTTAAAACCATATTTCACGAGATCGGCATGAATTTAAGAGCATTTGTAACAAAAAATTCTGAAATTTCCGCCTCCATCGCAGCCTCGGACCTGTCTCCAAATCTGTTTCCAAAGGTGCTCGGAATCCCATGGGATTCTCAAACTGATGACTTCGCTTTAACCACGAGGATAAAGGCAGACGGCTTCATTAGCAAAAGAACGATAGCCCAGTTCACTGCTTCAGTATACGACCCTTTGGGATGGTTCATTCCCTTGCTCGTCAGGATGAAACACTTCCAGCAGACGCTCTGGAAAGAGCACTACGACTGGGATGAACCGCTGAGTGAGGAACACCGAGAGCAGTGGATCAGCCTTTGCGAGAGTCTGTCAGGGTTTCATAAGTGTTTGCCTCGGAATATTACTCAAGGATCCACAACGTACGCCCCAGTAACTTACTCGGATGCAAGCGCTACTGCCATGACAGCATGTACGTACTTATCAAGCGGCAACGATTCACAGTTTCTCATGGCCAAATCAAAGGTTTCAACAAAAAACACATCGGCTACAATACCGAAAATGGAAATGAATGCCATGACGATTGGAGCACGATTAGTGTTCAATATAATGCTGAGCATGATGCCGTCACTGGGCATAAGGAAAGCCATACTTCTGTCAGACTCAGAAATTGTGCTCAAGTGGCTACGGTGAGGATGTAGAACGTTTCCTAATTTTCAATGGATTCCAACCTCGGAATGGGCAAAACACTGGCATATGCCAAGCATTATTCGGGGACGTTTTCGACTCTCGATAACGGCTCACAATAATCACAAGGCTTCACGACACCTGGTTGCAAGCCTAGGTGGATGGGGTCACTCAGAATTCGAGGGAAAAAAGAATGATACACCATCAAAACTCTAACAAGGGTAGTGTTTAGAGTGTCCAACGCATCTGCGAAAACGACTGGTACCGTTAGCAACTGTTATGGCTCAATAGTAAAACTGCGCAGTATCCATCCCGAGCTGCAGGTTCCAAGAAGTTACAAGCTTAAAAAAGTCGTTTTTGTGCTTTTTGTACCTTCCAAAAAGCGCATTAGTTTTCGGAAAATTCGGAGACGGACCCCATAAAAATGTTTAGCGCGCAAAACTACCCCCTGGGCAAATCTTGGGGGAAGGCACATTTTCCATACTTTGTCCACACTGAAAACGTTTTGGACGTACGGATTTTTGGTTGGGCGTTTATTTATACCGATTAACCGTCTGTATTATCTGAAAGCAGTTTAGAGAAGTGTTCCAGATTTGACTTAAAACTCTCCCAGGGCTGGTTTTTTGGGGCGCTGATCACGCATCTGTGGTTTATTAGTCGACTTTCCAAAGCTTTCGGCTGATTTCGTTCGAAGCTTCCCAACTATGGAAAATTTCGAGGAAAAACGCCACTTTCGAGATTTCCCGGTACCCACGAGAAACAAATGTCTAAAAAATGTCTAAAAATCATTCTTTGAGAATAATTTGGAGTGCTGAGCACCAATTTGGAGTACGTTTATCGATTTTCTGCAGATTACGATAGATTACGGTGGGTATACGGTAGTTTGGTCGAAAACTCAAATTTGACTAAAAATTTGCATACGGGAATTATTCGTGGTGGAGAATTTGAACTTACTGTCCTGTCCGGTCGACGATTTTCAAAATACTAAGTGGGTTTTGTCTCCCAAATGACATGTTACCTACCGTAATCTACAGTAAACCTCAAAATTTCGATAAATGAACTCCAGATTCGTGTTCAACGCACTAGATTACCCCTACATACAAGTGTTGAGCTAAATCCGAGAAAATTTTCTGAGACACCCATAAAATTTCTGATTGGAATACCCTAGCCTTTTCGCGAGGCTTGAAAAATGCTCATAACTTTTTTAAACCTGCAGCTCGGGGCGGGATACCGCGCATTTTCACTATTGAGCCAGAAGAGATACTAACAATACTAGTCGTTTTCGCAGATGCGTTTGACACTCTAAACACTTCCCTTGTTTTCTTCTTCTTCTTCTGCAGCCTCAAAGTGGATTTTGTAATAGGTTGAGGAACTGGGCGGCCTTTATAGGATTCGTGCAAAGGTCCATTGTGGTTGAAGGCAGTGTTCACGATAAACAAAAATTCCGAGATTATTCGCTATATTGCGTAAGTGGCCCTTGGGTAGAACCAAAATGACGTAGAAAATGAGAAAAACGCACCAGAAGTACACGAAATCCTTGAGTATCACCCCGCCTTTTAAGTATCACTGGAGGTGTTTGTTCAGACAATGAAATATTTTCTGGACCCGTCCCTTGCAATTCTCTACTCTCTGATGCTCCGTTTCTTTCTTAGGGCCCTGACTAATCCTGAAATATTCTTCTAATTACGATTAACCCAATTTTCCACCGGTGACAACCACCATGAACACGTTCATCCAACCGGACAACTGGTCCATGTTATAGAATAATGACACTGAAATACGACGTTTCGATGCGTTTCTTGTCGTTTCTTCGTAATTGAGGTAATACTTGGAGGCCAACGCGTTATTTCATGTGAAAAACTCGGGGAAGAAAATCATCGTGAACACTGCATTTAAGGAGGTAGGTCTCTTCGGGCACATGAAGAAGTGCGCCGTGTCGTGTCCGGGAGCACCACAGTCCGGGCATGCGTCTGGTCGGCTGCTGTCAATCTTATTGACGTAAGACATGAGCAGAATAGAGTGACCACAGCGCAGCGATGCAAGAGCACATCTGACATCATTGGAATCAGCATTGGACCGTATTCAAGATAGGCGGAAAAGCAGACAAACGATTCTTATCGTGAACACTACCTTTAAAGGCACAGTCCAAAGTCCAACCTCAAAATTGCTTTTCTGTTTTCTTGTCTATCTTGGAAACGGTTCTACGCTGATTCCAATGATGCTTCCGAAATCGTAAAGGACCCTCTAGAAACGGAGTTATGGCCCTTGAAAATTTGAGCTACGGAAGCAGGGTGGACGAGTGGTCCGAGCTTTGTAACTTTCGTAATTTGCAACCGATGTGTGCGAGCCTACCTGAACAAGGAGGGAAGTTCAAAATGGAGGGAAGAACGGGGCTTTTGATCGGAAACCATCGCTCATCTCGCCACTGTTGAGCTTGAAAGATCGTAAAAGCGGTGGCCAAGGTGGCCTCCGGATGTGGGCGCCCCAAGGTGGGTTCCTCCTATAGTTTATTCGGAAGAATTGAGAGCTCGCACCTGGCAGGTGCTATATAGGGTGGGTCTACTTCACAATCATGTGGAAATCTCAGATTTCGTGCCTGAGCTTGAATTGTGCCTTTAAAGATACGAAGAAAACCGGACTAATGCACCGAAGGAATTGAACTTAACTCTGTTCGTTTCATTTTTTGCTACTGGCCGTGACTGCCTGTGCTGTAACTGTCGTTTTGAAAAGCAAAGTCAAAATGAAAATGCCTGCTCAGCAGAAGATTTTCTGACGGTGCTCCTTTGAAGTATAAGTGGTTCACCTCCCTCAACATAAGAAGAAACTTGTTTCCCCACAAAATTCCTCCGAAGTGCTGATCCTTTGGAAAAACTGCCAGATAACTGATAAATTAGGGATAGCGCCTCGACAATTTGTCCAGAATTCTTCTTTTTTTAAGCAGAATGGTTTTTTATAGGACGTAGCAGTTAATCACTGGTAGCTTCCACGAGTTCCTCAAAACTGTTTTGCTAGTTGTCATCGCAAACGCCCAGGACTTACTAGCAAGGGATCACGATTCCAACAAAGATTTTACAAGGATGCACGGGAACTAGAAAGGAGAAGGCAGCGCCCTGAGGCGAGCGCCGAGAACCTTCCAGAAAATGTTCAGGACCCAGAAAAAATTAGTGCAGGACTTCACCGGGGGTGCGCAGGTCCTGCAGGCAGCGTTGGTAACCTCACGGAAATATAACAGGATCACATAGAGAGCGGGCTGGACCTTATAGGAGAGGTGATGGACAACGTAGAGAGATGAAGGACACCTTTTGGAACGTGCGGAACCTATAAGATAGCGATAGGACAGAACCTCATGAGAAGTTCGCAGGACCTCACAAGAAGTGTGCAGGAACTCAATGCACGTGCGCAGAGCTTGTGCAACTTTTGGTGGACTCCATTGTAACGTTCCCCTCCGCGATGCCGTTCAGTTCGCAAAGTGCACGCTGATTGCGAGAGCGTGCTGCGGCTCAGTCGCGGATTTCGCCTTTGGTGCCCGGGTGATCCAACCGCCCGGGTGATCCCAAATTCCTGTCTGAGGATACTTGCAACATCACCGCAGCACGTTTTCTCTATCAGCGTGCACTTTGCGGACTGAACGCGAATGCGTAGATGAACTGTATGTAGTTGCTGCGACACATTGGAATGAAATCTGAATTGTCTGTACCAAACGTTCAATAGATTCATAAGTAACGGAGAAAATGTTCCAAAAAGTTATCATCAATCGTTTGCACATAACTAGTCTTCCTCATCTACTACTCTTGAAATCCTTCCGGCTCCATCAATTGTTATTTTGCCACTATGACCGCTATATACAGCATAGTTCTGTTCCAGCGGACGACACCACTCAAAAATGAGATCGTCCTCGTCAAAAAAAGGCAAGATTGTACAACAGTACAGCTTTCGCTTCCCGCTCCGAAAATTCTGTAATTGGAAATGAACAGCCGAATTTTATTGGACACAACTACTAAAAAAGCACTAAAATACCTCTATGAACGACAAGAACCCAGCGATTGTGATATAAGTGTCAACATAAATCACGAAATCTGCTGCTACAATCTGAGCGAAAATGTCATCGTCGAAATGAATTTCGAAGTCGCTATCCGAAGAGTCTTCTAGTTGATAAAATTGAAAAGAACTGGGTCTTCTGGCTAGGAATAGGCACATTTCAGGACCAAAATGCTCCTCAGTGCAATCCTCGACGTCTATAAACCTCAAAGAACGTGGTGAAATAGCACGGACGAAGTTAAGGGCGGTTGGAGAGACAGCCTTCAGGGAAGTGTGGTGTTCGAAACGCAAATAGACAATAAGGCAGTGACATTCTAGAAGACAAGAGGAGAGTGACTGTAGGATCTCATCAGAAAGCATCATCTGAAAGCACACAACTTTATGCTTTAACGGCTAAACAACTGTAGAGTTGAAATTGATAGTGAAGAAGAATTTCACCCTCAAAACATTATATTTGCTGCAAAGTGCTTCTGGTGGTAGATGCAGCGTCCAATAATCGTGCTGCATCCTATACTTCGATAGAACACATTTAATAGTACTCGCCGCTCTGTATTCTGCCTATTCAGTGCAGTTCAGGTCTACCTCTCAGTCTGTAACCAACCAGTTTCATAGTGAGTGCAGTCTCAAACACGGAGTCTATTTCTTTGAGATGCCCGAAACTACCTGAATAGTGCCTCCTGTTCATTTATCAGTGTTACTCCAAAAGTGATAGGCACGGCTTCGATGGTAACGGTTGAACCTTTTTGTCACACATCATGTTAATCGGGGGAGGGTTGCATTTTTTAAAGTTTCCAGTGCCGCCGGATAGGGTCACTCTTGCCGAGACTGTGAAAGTTCCGGGGCCGGATTCATCAAAGCGCCGGGTTGGGGCAGGGGAAGGGAGGGCAGTGGGCGCCTCTGAAGATCTCCGTGGATCACAAACTCAGTTTTTCCCCCGCGAAGTCTTTCGCTACACCAGCCGTTCCAGCTAGTAGCTGGGGCAGTCAATGTCCCAACTGGGGCGATTGAGTAGACGAAATGCTTTGCAGAGCCACGATTGACGCTGTGATCTACGGAGATAATCAAAGGCGCTACCTGCACTGCCCAGCCCCAACCCTGCCCCCACCCGACGCGCTGCTGCATCCTGCTACCGGTGGCGATGCGATGGCAGGGCGGAGGTACAGTTGACGGAGACGAGCCACACGACGAGGAGACTGGCGACGATCGATGCGCGTGGTTCTGGTTGTCTGCGTATTCTGCGTCTCTGCCTGTTTACTAAATTCTACCGAGCTAGCACGCCGCCAGGCCCAGCGCTCATGCACTCCGCCGGCCTTTTAAAGGCAGTGGTCGCGATGAGAAATGTTATCTAAAAAATTATAAAAATCAGTTTGGATAGAAAACAGCTGAAAAACTATGAAGGCCGCGCGGTGAAAAACGAGCTAGAAGTAGAGTTTTTAGGGCCCAAAAAAGCCAGTTCGTGCACACGTGCACAGCGCTGACTAAAAAGATCGCAGTCTCATGCCGAGCAGTCAAAAATCATCGACGTTCAGAGCAAGAAATAAATGCTAAATTACGTAATGTAAAGAGTTGACCAATGAAAGCAAGCACTTCAGTCAACGTTTTTGACTAGATGAGTTCGGAGGATAAGGTTTATTGATTGAAATTCAATTTCAAGCCAGCTGCTGTTCTTGATATCACAGATCATCGCTGCCGATGATGTGGAGTGGGCTCGTCCACCATCAAAAGACAAGAGAGTTCGGGTTTCAAATTTGGCCCGAAACAGCTGTTTTTTCGCGTTTTTTTCTTATTGGTCCTACTACTCTGAACCCAGAAAAGGGTTTACAAAGTAAAAGAAGACAAGCATATTTTATCGCGACCACTGTCTTTAATAAGGGATGACGTCATCATTTGATACGTCAGACGAAACTCACGACACGCCGTGGTGAAATGCGGTATTCTATATTGACTCCTTGTTCCACACATTTGATCGTTAGCGAGGCCTTACGAACTGTATGGCAATCTATCTCAGTTTTGCACCAATCCTACTTTTCCATCGTCCTTTCCGATCTATATATGGTACGCGACCTTGGCTCGCTTTCGTCTGTTTTTGTTGTGGCGTTATCGTATCACCCACGGTCCCAACTATTTCGTTATTCAGCATATAGATGAAAGTAAGAATAAAGACTCTGAGTGTTCAATTCCGAGTGGGATGTTTCGCGATCTCGACATCGTAATAGTGGTGGCCTGAACGTATTTTGTGCAAATACGATGATTTGATGACGTGATGACATAATTTTTATTACACCACTATTCTCGCTGGCATTTCTCAAGACAGAAGAATTCGGGTCGCCTCCTTCTTAGCCTACTCAGCGAGGGTCAGAAGCTTGCAATCTACCTTTAGCGTCTTGATTACTACTACTCTTTAAAATTTGGAAGTTTGTGACACAGAGTTAGTGCCAGCTCGTGGTATCACTTTTCATTTTGTAACTATATTGCAGTATATGCCTTGCTGTGTAATTAGCACAATTTGTGCAATCCAGTTGTTGGCAAGATAACAGCTGACACGCCACATGGAGCGTATGACATATTTATACAAAACGGAGGAAATACCGGTAAAATAATCACACATCCTGTGCACATAATCAGACTTCCTCCTCTACTTTTCTGGCTTCTTCTCGGATATCAATGTATAGCTCGCCATCATGACCAGTATCTATTTTATAGTTCGGTTCAAGCAGACTTATCCACTCATAATACAGAGGGTCTCTGTCGAATTCGATCGGAGTCCAGATGACACAACGGCGCAGTTTTCGCTTCCCGTTTTGAACATCCTGTAACTGAGAAGGGTAAGCAGACGTTCATTGCAACTGAGAGAGACCATCACCTTAAGAAATGATTTGAGTCCCTCGGCTGTGATACAATTTGGATTGAAAATACTGAAGTCTTCTGCCACAATCTGAGCGAAAATGCCGTCGTCGAGTTGCATTAGAGGGGGAGATTGGCTCTCGAATTCCTCCAAGTACCAACACTCAAAACCTTTGGATCTCTTGGCCATAAATAGGCACATCTCGGCGCCGAAGTGCTCGTCAGTGCAACCTTTGACCTCAAAGATTTGCAGAGATTGCGGCTCGACAGTACGAACGAAGTGAAGTAAAGCGGAAGGGGTAACGTCTTCTAGCGAAATGTCTTTTCCAATGTCCAACTCGTCGACGTCACAGTGGCACTCGCGAAGGCAGGTAGAGATGGATTCCAGTATCTCATCAGAAAGTGGCATCTAAAGACTCAGAGCTCTATATTTTCTAGATTGTTCACAATACCTCCTTTTCACTAAGAGATCGAGCTGCTAAATTTTAATCTATGAGGTCCAGCCCAAGTGCACAAGAAGCTCCCGCTGAGCAAAGCATTCAGTGGCTCCGGCTGGACGTCGCGGCTTTCAGTGTCAGCTGAAGGTACGACTTGTCGTCACGCTCCGGTGCTGAGGAAGCTTTGCATTTTCTAAGCACAGTATGGGACGTAGATGCGGGTGTCAATTTTGCGTGACTCGTGCAACCGTCGACGACGTCGCTATCAAAAATTTTCCCTCGATCTGCTGTATTGCAGTTTAACTTCAATTTTTTGTGAGCGTAGCATTATTTCCAATCTATTCCGCTTTTTCGATCTGCTGCAGTATGTCAGATGTTACTTGTTAGGAACGCGCGGTCGCAGAACACTGCGACGTCGCTGTCGCTGAGGGCCAGCCGTCGCTGTTGCTCAGGGTCGAGAAAAAGCCGGTACGACAAGGAATTCGACACTCGATCGGTGTCGCTGACACCCGTTGCCGCACGGTTTTCATATTGGACACATGACATACCTCTTTGAGCTAGCGACCGCGACAGGCGTCGAGAAGTGTTCCCACGACAGCACATTTGTGCTGCGTTGGCCTGGTCTCGGCACGATTCGTACAGTTGACCGCACCTGTCGCGGTCGCTAACTTCTGGGAGAAAACCTAAACAGGCAGCAGCGACTGTTTATCCATACGTGTTCCATCTCATTGTTCTGCCAGTTGAAATGCTCCACGAGTTCCAACAAGTTTCAACTTGATAATTCCTGCGTATTCAGTGCTAAAAACGATGTGCATAAACGGTCGCTGCTGCCTGTTTAGGAGGCCCCAACTTTTGGTATAACAATGAGCTGAGGCTGAAACCGAAATCGGTGCAGATCGGTGATAACGCTACGCACCCTTGATTTTGGACAAATCTCCTTTTACGGTACAACACTAGGCGTCTGACGGCTTCAAAACACACAGCACACCCTAATCACACGCGTATCAGGAGCAGCGCAGAGCCGGATAGCTTCGCACATTTTTGCTTTCAAGTGAATCCATGATAGAAATTTCATAATTCGTTGGTCTTTGATCTCTCAACGAGCCAAAACCCTCGTTAGTCGTTAGTTGTTACTCGTAAGTCGTTAAAAATCGAGACTGTGAAAACAAGCTCAGCCGAGGAAGAGTGAAGCTTTAATGAATAAAAAAAAGGAAGGCATGAAGTGCTTTATGTTTTCCAAAACATTAAAGACCACTGAACACAGAAAACGTTCGTCGTTAGAGAACCTAGTTTAAACTGCAAACCTACGCACAATCAAAAATATGAATGAAAGCCTAATACACGAGAAGTGCGTTTTTCGATTTTCACCCTTTTTTTAGGTGGAGAAAAAACGCGATCTGAGACTCTAGTGGGATCTAGAACTCTGTGATTTTTTCGATGCAGAATATGCCGTTGCGCGCTATATGTATGATGTTATAAAAGATCCACACCATGACCTGCGTCGCTAGCGCGCGCGTCGTTTGGAGCTTGTTCGTATAATGGGGAAGGGCCAGAGGACATTAGCACCCAAGTGAGAATTTCACCAACTGAGAGGTCCCAAACCACTATAGAAATCCCACATCTCGAAATTACGCCCGAGAATGGGAAAATAGCCTTCTTACCATCCAATTTTAAGGTATACGGCGTTAATTCGAATGCCTTTGGAGCCTTACACCATTGTATCTGTATTCCATTACTTCAATATTGTGTGTCAGCGTATGTTGTATCCAACAGATATGACCTTTTCGCTCGACCTAAGTATCCCAATTTTCATTCGGAGCTTATGAACAGGCTCGCCTTTCGGCTAGCGTAATACTTCTAGGAGGGTATCTTCACGATAATCTTCGCCTTAGATTAATCGCTAAACCGATTGTTCGGTCCACGGGTAGAACTGATATGACGAAGTAATTCAGAAAAACGCATCAGAAGGGCACGAAATAATTCAATCTCACCCCGCCTCCGCACTCTCACTTGAAATGTTCGTTGTGACAATCAAATCTTTTGTGGACCCGTCTTTTGCAATTCTCTACTCTCTGTCGCTCCGCTCCTTTCTTACAACCTTATCTAATATTGTTTCACCTAGAATTGTTTTCCTTTTTTTATTAGCCCTATTTTTCACCGATGACAACCACCGTGAACATGTTTATCCAACGGGACAACTAGTTCGAGCCAGATAATAATGTCAGTGAAATAAGACGTTTTAGTGCGTTTCTCGCCGTTTCTTCGCAATTTTGGTAACACTTGGTGGCTAACGCATTGTTTAGAGAAGAAAACTTGGGAACGGAAATAATCGTGAACACATATCCTCTCTGATAGTGCCCTCCGCTGAAGCAGGCCAGTGACGGTAATGGTACAGTAAATCTAAAATAAAGTCGCGAAACCGAAACTATGTCGAACACGTACACGTACAGGTGCTGCACCTGACCATGCGCGACGTTCGATAGGGTCACAGCGTAGGAGTTCCAGAACTGCGGAGCAGTATCATCAGAAAAATGATAAATACTGAGTCTATGGTCATTTTGTACCACCCACCTCGAACAAAGAACAGGGGATTATGTATCAATCCTGGCGTGACCCTTGGCTTGGAGCGCGATGTGAATGATTACTAATTTTTAAAGAATTTCGGGATCGCTTACGAGAACATTTTTTCCTTCGTTAAGCGTTGGTCGTTCGACATAACTCATAGAAAGTATAGTTGTGCCATTCGAATGGATTCGAATCGATATATTCGAATAATTGCCATTCGAATACGTATTCATTATAGGAAAACCTAAAATCACGCTATCCAAATACTATTCAAAAATCGGACCTCCAAAAGGGGGTATTCGAATCTAGTTATAATTTCGAATGGTTTCGAATAACTTTGCTATTTCACTGGCGGGCGGTGAGTTCCTTCCCAAGAATTTAATTTAACATATTGCCTCCCAAAAATAGCCGAGGAACTAGGCACCAGTAACCTTTGGCTAAAGCACAGATACTCCAGGTCCTCTCGAATTGTGAGAAAAATTACGCCTTATCAGAGTAAAGGTCGAGGAAAGCTGAGTTTGAACCCGTTCCGTCTAGTGTTAGAACGTCTCAAGGTGAAGAATTCAGAGTTTAAGTTCTATCAAAGGCAGCATACACGCTCGTAAACATATTTGAGATAACTACGGAAATAGAATCGTAGGGCTTAGAACACAACGCTTACGCATTTTGAGGCGTCAAAAACGACCCACAAAAAGCTACCCGAGTAAGAAGTTGGCCCTGCCTCTGTATCTGTCTGTATTGATTTTACTTCACTTAATACGTGAAGACCGCGGCACTCCAGCTTCCGAACAAGCTTTTACTGCTTGCCTTATCACGCGTGATTTTGCTTCGATATGTTCTACGGATGAGCTCATACAATGCGATCACACACACACACACACACACACACACACACACACACACACACACACACACACACACACACACACTCACACACACACACACACACACACACACACACACACACACACACACACACACACACACACACACACACACACACACACACACACACACACACACACACACACACACACACACACACACACACACACACACACACACACACACACACACACACACACACACACACACACACACACACACACACACACACACACACACACACACACACACACACACACACACACACACACACACACACACACACACACACACACACACACACACACACACACACACACACACACACACACACACACACACACACACACACACACACACACACACACACACACACACACACACACACACACACACACACACACACACACACACACACACACACACACACACACACACACACACACACACACACACACACACACACACACACACACACACACACTTATCGGGACATAGCTGCTTTGACTATGAGGATTTTCTTGTGCTATTGTAGCTGTTGTTTTATGAAAAGAATGGAGGTTCCTCGTTGCTCCTTCTTATCCAGAAAATGTTGTGTTTTCCGTTCGGGTTTCTTTCAGAGTATTACGTCAAACTCTTCTTGTTTGGACAACCAGAGTTTGAACTTTTCTGTAGGTGGCTTTGAAGCTAAGTTGTTAGGGGTAGGGAATACCTAACATCCAAAAACTTAGCATCAGAGCTTACATGAATGCCCTAGTGTTCGTGTAAATGGCGTCTCCCTAGCGTCGTCCACCTGATTTTTCTGTCGTGGTCCTATATATGTTTTATTTCACAATACTTTGTCGGAATAGATTTGAGAATGCAACTCCTCCATTAAAAGGGTACATTAGCTTTTTAGATGTTAATAAAGAAGTGCCCCCACTTTCCGTTTTATTAATTGTGGCTACTGCAATTGGTTGATTTACATACTGTTTTTTTTTCGACGCACCTTGGCGTCTATGCTAATAAATAATAAATAATAATAAATAAATTAGATGTAGACTGTAACGCCCGCTCAAACCGACTGTCCGGAATAAGTTTTAGAGATGGCTCCGTGTAACTTTCCAACCGTATTTAAAGGCGTTATTGAAAAAACTATAAAAATCAGCTTAGATCGATAACAGCTGAAAAACTATGGAGGTAACGCGCTGAAAAAACGGGTTAGAATTAGAGTTTGTATGGTCCAAAGATGCCAGTTCGTGCACACGTGCACAGCGACGCCCGAAAAGATTGCAGTCTTATGCCGAGCAGTCAAAAATCATCGACATTCAGAGTAAGAAATAAATGCAAATTTACCAAATAAAAACAATTTAACAATGATTGCAAGCACTTCAGTCAATGTTTTCGATCAAGTCAGCTGATGTTTTTGATACTAGAGATCATCGATGCTGATAATGTGGAGTGGGCTCGTCCGCCATCAAAAGACAAGAAAGTTCAGGCTTTAAATTTGGCCCGGAACAGCTCTTAACAGAGGAAAGGGTTTAGAGAGGAAAAGAAGACAAGCATATTTGATCGCGACCACTGCCTTCGAAATTCCAGGCCATTCCATTCTGGCCAAGTTACAGTGCACGCCACCTAAGGCAGAAGAAAAGAAATCTCACCGCGTGTAGTCTGAATTCGGCGATTTCACTTCCTAGCACGACCCTCCTAAGTTGTTCTACGATCAGTGGTGGAAGTTTGAGCGGGGACTCCGACTGAGCTAGATCCACAGTCTGAAAGGATGTGTTTCAAGAAAAGTAGTAATACGAGAAAATCAGCATCACATTGCTAGCGATGGAACAAAGAAAGCATCCAACTCACCCATTCTAACTGCTTGTCTTCGCTCTGTGCTGCTGCAGTTAAATGGATCTTGCTAGTGTCTTCCTGTGAAAAAGACATTGATGAAGTTAGCACGATGATGGCGAAACCACTGTCCAACGTTTCTTCCAATCTTTCATAGAAAACGATTAGGATCGCCCTCAGAAACAGACTTGCTTCAAAAGAACGGGTCAAACCTCTCCTATAGACAGAAAAATCGGTGAAGATTGTCCCAGTGTTTTGTGGCCGAATTCATGAAACACTAGAAGCCTCCCGGAAAAATCCAAAGTCCGCCCGCTGTAGGATAGGCGATTATAAAATGCCATCGGCACAAAATTCTCACGGTAAACAAAGTTGATGATACTCAATTGAAAATGGGTAGGGTACAAAAGAATTGGAGAGCGGTGTGTTCTCATTCACACACCGCCTTTGTCCAGAGGTAAGCAGGTGAAGCTCTGAACAGACAAGGGACAAGGGAAACTGCCACACCGGTGATGAAGATAACCCGAAAGCAGGCTTTCAACTTGGAAAACTCTGGGAAGAAAAACTACTACGCTTCCGTGAGAATTTTGTGCCGATGGCAAATTATAAACTTGTCTGTAGGACGAGTTTTCGATTTTGCACCTTCCTGGGTACCCGGCAGTCAGACAGGAAGGCTCCCGGCTACCTGGCGGGTAGACAGGAGGGTTCCTAGCAGGGATCTGCGTAAATTCCACTAAAGTCTAACGAATTTACCGACTAACGAGCTTTTTCGGTGTTACGACTAAATAACGGCTAACGAAATTAAAAGTATTTTCGTAAGCAATCCCGAAATTCGTTGGAAAGCCAATAGTCATTCAAATCGCGCTCCAACCCAAGGCTCACTCCAGGATTGATACATTGCCCTGTTGGTTGTTCTAGGTGAATGGTACAAAATAACCACAGCCTTCAGTATTTTTCATTTCTACTGACACTGCTTTGCATTTCCGGAACCCCCCCCCCCTCACATTATGACCCCCAACGAACGTTGCGTAAGGTGAGGCGCAGCGTTTATGCGACTCGCGCGTCTTTATGGTAGGCTCACTGAACGGGCTCAGTTACTGACCGGCCCCAGCGGAGATTTTTGCAGAGTGCACTATCAGAGGTGATAATATGGAGCGGTGTCTGCAGGTCACAACTGCCCAACGGCGGGAACAGTATCCGACGATTGGATTTTAAAGGGTGCCGTCATTCGATTTTCAGTCATGAATTCGAGATATAGGGTTTCTATAAGGTGGTGCTGGGACCTCTCAGGGGTGAAATTTTCGCTTGGGTGCAAATTTCTTCCAACCTTTCCCCATTATGGGAAGAAGCCTGAATCCTCGCGCGCACTCAACGCGCGACGCAGGGAAGAGAACAATTAGTGCAAAGTCAGTACAGTTCTTCGTGTTGTCACTATGGAGAAATTCTCGAATAACATCATATAGCGCAGAATGGCAAAATTTGCACTGAAAGAAATCAAGATTTTTTCGGTTTCCCACATTGTTTCTTTTCTTATCGAAAAAAATATATAAAATTCGATACACACGCACTCTCGAGTACTAGGCTTTCGTGCATATTTTTAATTATGTATGGGTAGGCTTGCAGTTTGAACTAGGTTCTCTAACAAAAAGTGAATTGTCTTTAATGGCCATGAATGTTTTGGAAAACATACATCTCTTCATGCCTTCCTTTTTTCTATTCATGAAGGCTTTTTTTCTGCCTCAACTGTGCTTGTTTTCGAAGACTAGATTTTAAACGACTAACGATTAACGACTAACGAGTAACGAGGGTTTAGGCGGGTTGAACGACTAACCACTAACGGACTACAAATTTTGTATTACGCACATTCCTGGTTCCTAGCCACTCAGTGGGTGCGCGTAGAATAATATAGATTTTTCGAATGAATCCAAATTTCTCTTCATGGTCGGAATGGTTTCCTCTGCGCTAATTTCCATACATTACGGTAGGTGACATGTTGTCATGTTTAATGAAAAAGTAGTATTCCGTATATTCATCAAAATGCCAAAGTCAATTAACTGAGTTTTTTTCGAATATGCGATAAATCGAATAAATGGTACTGTGCTTATCTGGGTCAAATTCCGGTCCGCGATTGCGTCTCGACACGCTTTGCGGCCGCACGCGCTCGAGTCAATCGAGTTTCCACCTCCAAAGCCGACTCGATATGACTTTTTTATGCAGTTTTCTTAATTTTTGTTTAGTTTCCGGTTTCTAAAACCCACCTAGAGTGAACAGATCGGCAGCTGCGGCGCTGGAAACTCTTCCGACTCAAAAGCGCGCGGCCGCAAAGCGTGTCGAGACGCAATTGCGAACCGGAATTTGACCCAGATAAGCACAGTGATAACGTCTCTGTGATTGGGCAGAAATTTACTTTTTCATTGAAAATAGAAACCTTGCCCCCCACGTCATGTTCGATACCACAGACAGTCAAAAATATTTCCGCTATGGAGGAGTATTAGAATAATTGCAAAACTGAAATTATTCAATCCAACACTCTACCGTTCACCCGCACAATCGAAAAATGAAATTTTTCGATTGTGCGGGTGGACGGTAGAGTGTTGGAAGGAATTTTTTCATGACCTTTCATGACCTAGGCAGATTATTTTATTAAGAATAGCGAATTTCAAAATGAGGTCATCTAACGAAAAAAATGCTTCGAAATTAATGATTAAAGATATATTGAATGCAAGAAAAAGGGGATTGAGGAAACGTCAAATTTTGAAGTTGCAAGTGTATAGGGAACCTTCACTATTCCCCACTCAGGTATCCTAAACAACCTTCACCTCTCGGACCGCTGTCTCCACCCCAACGAACCTATGGTATGCAGTGCCCGCCGGAATGCATTGATAGCGACCCAACGGTCTTTTCTCCGTCTCTGCGGGCGGCTACCCATGCCTGTCTATGCTTTCACAGGTGGCGAAGAGAAGGCGGCCACTGTGAAATTTCTACAGGGAATGCACAAAACTGGTTACCATAAGCCGGGCCCGGCAAGGTTACGCTCCCTACCTCCGCCCGCGGTTTCATGAATACGGCCACTGGTTGCCCCCCCCCAAACCCAGTTGATTTTGCAAAATAGGACAGCGCTAAGAGCAATTCTAAGCATTGCTCTGCGCTAATTAGCAGGTTTCCCTTTAGAAGAAAAATGGGACATAGAAAAAGTTCTTGAATACATCCGGATGTCTTCATCAGAAACCGCTATTCGTGATCGCAGGTCAAAGCCTGGCCGTGCTTCACCATATTTTTCTTCGCCGCGATCGTCGTTGGTCCTATTACACTATACAGCTGGTCGAAAACGCTCTCCAAAGTTATTTTTTTTGATCTGACTGATGACGCTGTCTTTAGAAACAAATTTGTCTTGTACCGAAGGCGGTCGAGACACGGATTTATTCGGCGCAGCGTCTTCATCACTTCTTCTAACCCAGCAGCGCCGCGGTGCTCGACGGGCTCGAACCTCACAAAAGCCTTTCTTCCATGTCACCAAAATTATTACAAACATTTTTCACTGACCTACGTGATTAATATTGTCTCTGAACCGAGTTACGGCGGGCCTCCTCAGCTTGACAGAAAGAGGGCAATTACAAGGGTGTTCAGAGAAACTGTTCTCGACTTGGCTCTGAGAAAATCTTCCGTGCTAGTACCGCGATACATTCGCGATCCGCGATGATACCGTGTTCGTCTCCCAGTCGTCCCGCGATCGACGTCCGTCCCGCGATAGGTACCCAATCGAGCCATTTGTTGACATTCCCGTGCTTGTATCGTGATGCTACCGCGATCGTTACCAGGTTTAACGCGCTAGTGCCGTGGTGCACTCGCGATCCTCGATGGTACCGTGATCGTTTCCCGCCGGTTCCACGCTCTCATGCTGCGCGGAATTGTAAAGCAGCGCGAAATACGGCACGGGCAACTAACT